>JAJIBD010008500.1:0-88675 GCA_021461705.1 Cryptotis parvus | reverse complement strand
CTGTGACTGCTAAGTCCTCGACAGAGTCACTCTTTCCCACCCACGACCTGGATTTTTTAACAGAGTCCACACTTCAGTGGATGCTGTTTGGAAACACACTACTCTCAGGGGGAAGTGGGGTGGGAACACTAAAGGCGTCATCGGGCTCAGCTGACGTCAAGGGAACGCCAGGGCGGAGGCTGTCGGCGCCCACGGCTCACCTGCGCTCCTTCTGCCTGTACATATTCAGGCGCCGGATTGTTGCCCGGTCCCTCATATTTTGGCCTCCAGCTCCCTGTACACGATCTACAGGAAACAGAGGGAGACAGCACACGATTGATGACAAGACATCTCCGTACGGTCCCTGCTGCAAACACACCACATGGTGGCTCACTCAAAAGTACTCAAGCTGCCACTGACCGCCAAATCTCCAGTTTCGAACCATCTGTCGCTTCAATAAAATTTACTGGAAGTCACAAAATATGACAAAATGGGTTTAAACCTTTGAACCTCAATAGGATTGTGTATGACAATGACATCAGTACGTGTGAGTCCTGATGAGAGCCCTGTGCCATCACACAATATAGTCTCATGCCCCTCATACAATAATCCAACAGAGGCGGGTGCCTAAGTCCCATACTGAAGTAATCAGACTCCTGCAAGTTACACACTGCCATATTTAAATGGCAGTGACAGTATTTCACAAAGCCTAATTCTCTTCACTAAGACACTGAGGTTACCGAACTAAATCTGCATGCCTGGAACCATCCAAACTATGATTTGTGTATGTTCTCAATACACCAATTTTTTTCATTTTCTAATGCTGGATTTTGATCAACAACACATAAACATTCATTCTTCTTCTGATTTGTCTTTCAGCCAGGAGTGACCATATGGGATGCCAAGGATGGAACCCAGGTTGGCGGCACTCACAGCAAGTGTCCTACCCCTGTACATTCCTATGGTCCCTTCCTCTATGGAGTGCATGTCTTCCTCTCAAGGGAGAAAAGCTAAGATGGTATAACTCGAGGTTCTCATACGTATGTGGCTCAACACTGCACTAGTTTTTTTTTTTTTTTGGTGGGGGAGATCACCCAATATCCCCCTTAGAAATCTTTTTCTTTTTACCTGCCATGGAGGGGGTCTGGGGGAGGGAGAGGGAACTGGGGACGTTGGTGATGGGAGATGGGCACTGGTGGAGGGGATGGGTGCTGGAACACTGTATGACCAAAACCCAAATATGAACTTTGTAATTGTATATCTTTGTAATTGTGTATCTCACGGTGGTATAAAAAATACTTAAAAAAAATAAGAGGGGCCGAGTGATAGCCCAGCGGGTAGGGCGTTTGCCCTTGCACGTGGCCGGCATGGGCTGGCTGGTCCGGGTTCGACCCCCGGCATCCCATATGGTCCCCCCGAGCACCACCAGGAGTGATTCCTGAGTGCAGAGCCAGGAGGTAACCCCCTGAGCATCGCCGGGTGTAGCCCAAAAAGCAAAAAAAAAATCTTTTTCTTTTTTAAGCATAAAATACCCAGAAAACATCCTCTTCCCCTGGATTATTCCACGGCTCTGCCTCCACCACTACTGCCCACTTTGGGAAACAAAGGCCCAGCTTCTAACTTTGGAAACTTCTGAAATCACCAGTCACCTTCTTGAAGGATTCAACAGAAAACAGGCTGCAGAGGGAAGGTGGGTCACTGTTATACTAACTGTGCCGAGTCATTTTCTCCCTAGTTTGGTTCATTTTCTACCAATGAGCTATAAAGGTCTTTTCAAAACTAACATCCCTAAGATTCCAATCTACAAACAAAAGCATCAGCAACTCAGGAAAAGCATTCCACATGAATGATAGTAGTCAAAACCCTTTTTAACCGTATTTAAAATGCAAAGTCAAATGAAACAAAACCTGAATGGATGGGACCCTCCCAAAAACCTTCTTCCCTTTCATTTTTTTCTGTACTATTCCCCCCCACCCCTCTGCCACTTTCTTATTCATCCTTTGGATGGAAATAAAACTGATCCACACCTACGAAACCATCCTTCCAGAAACGATCCTATTTGTTTAACTGTAAGACTAATGGGAGTTTTACCGAAGAAATGACTCAAATTTACATTAAATCCAATCTACAATTCCTTCCTCTTTTAAGGATTTGACAAAGCTTTATAAAGGTCGGCCTACACTCCGCTTTAATTTACTTAATTTACTTCTGGCAACTGCCCGGACAGGAAGAGCTGTCATCAGACAAGGCTGAAACGTCCGGAGCTAGGGGACGGCCACCCGAGGTCGAGGTGGACCGCCCCTCGCAGCTCAGTCTCCGCATCCCCGGGGGGTGCCCAGCCCGGGGTAGGGGGCGCGCACAGCCTTCGGCCACGCGTCCGAGCCAAGAAACAACGTTCTTCTCTTCACCCCCCGAGAGCCACTGAGCTCGAGGGTCACTGCAGGCAAAAGCCACCCGGTGTCCCTCCTCCCATGCGGCCTCCAGCGTCCAGCTAGCTCCACCCTTCGCGAGTCCCGCCGCCGGTACCGGGGTTGGTGCTGGCCGTGGAGGGGTTGATGGTGCTCCGTCCTTTATACTTGGGCTTCACCATCTTGCCGGCGGGTCGGGGACCGGAATGTCCGGTGGGGCCTAAATCGGATACACGAACACGAAGCTTCCCAGGTCCGGCCACAGAAACCCACGATAACCGTGCAGAACCGCGTGTGTCCCCGCAACGTCACTTCCGCTCGAGAGCAGGGCTTCCCAGGGCCACTTCCGGCGAGCGCGCGCCGCCCCGCTCCGGGCTCCGCCCCACCGGGCTGCCGAGCGCGGACCTCGATTCCCCCGCCCCCTCTTCCCTAGCAACCAGCAAGCCGCTCCTCTCTAGCAAGCGCCTGGTTACACTGGTCCTAGGGTTAAGAGCTCCAAATTGGGTTCTAAGGTTCACTTCCAAACACAGAAAGCCCCTCTATTTATTTATGCATCTGTTTGTTTGTTTGCTTTTGGGTTTGGGCTTTGAATTTCACCAATTTTTTTCCTTTTTATGCTTTTTTGGGGGTCACACCCGGCAATGCTCAGGGGTTTCTCCTGGCTCTGCACTCAGGAATCACTCCTGGCGGTGCTCGGGGGGACCATATGGGATGTCGGGGATCGAACCCGGGTCGGCATGGGCCGGCCGCGTGCAAGGCAAACGCCCTACCCGCTGGGCTATCGCTCCGGGAATTTCACCAATTTGGATCGGTGCCGGGATCGCTACGGGGTGGGAGTCGGGGGGGGGGGCGCGAAAGAGGGGACAGTCGGGAGTGAGAACCTCAGTGGATGCAGAGAAGCTCAGGGGACCCAACGTGGGGTTTCTCTCTCTCTCTTTTTTTTCTTTTTTTTTTTGCTTTTTTGGGTCACACCGGGCAATGCTCAGGGGTTACTCCTGGCTCTGCACTCAGGAATCACTCCTGGCGGTGCTCGGGGGACCATATGGGATGCCGGGGATCGAACCCCGGCCGGCATGGGCCGCCGCGCGGCAAGGCAAACGCCCTACCCGCTGGGCTATGGCTCCGCCCCTAGGGGTTTCTCTTTTTGGTTATCTTTTATCTATCTATCTATCTATCTATCTATCTATCTATCTATCTATCTATCTATCTATCTATCTATCTATCTATCTATCTATCATCTATCTATCTATCTATCTATCTATCTATCTATCTATCTATCTATCTACCTATCTATTTATTTTTGCTCTTTGGGTCACACCTGTGCTCAGCGGTTACTCCTGGCTCTGCACTCCGGAATTACTCCTGGCAGTGCTCGGAGGAACCATTTGGAATGCCAGAGATAGAACCCATGTGGGATGTCAGGGATAGAACCCGGTCCTGCCGCATGCAAGGCAAACGCCCTACCCACTGTTCTATGGCTCTGGGCCTGAAACGTGGGGGTTTCTTCGTGCACATCAACTCAGAATTATCTCGCCCGTCTGAAGCTTCTTAAGTTTATTGTCCTTCTGCATTTGCTCTCTAAGCCTTTCCCAAAGTGGCTGACCACACAGCAGCCACATGTCAATCAGATATCACCCTTTTCCTTAAAACTCTAATGACTTATAACTCTTATTGGGTTGGGGAGTCCTTCATCCTACAGAATTCTGCATGATTGGACTCTTGCCTGTTTATCTGATCTCTTTGGCACACCTCCCATGTTTTTCTTCTGATATTTGTGCTGGATGGTCCCTTTGCTTGAATTACTCCTTCCGTCTTGATATAGCTAATTCCTTCTAGCTATTCAGTTCTCAGCTTAAATGTGATCTCTTGGTTGCAAGATTTAGCAAATGAATAATACTGGACACCTCGTAAACTTTCAGTTTCATATAAAGAACTTTAGAGTGTTCCCATGCGATATTTGGAGTATAGTTACATTAAAATTATTTTCCATTGTTTATCTGAAATTCAAGTATCACTGAACACTAAGTTTAACTGTATTCGGAGTATAGGTCACACAGAGTAGTACTCATATCGCTCTCAGCAGTGCTGGGGAACTATACATGGTGCATGCATAGGACCAGGGTTGACCAAATCAAGTGCCTTAATCCCTCTACTCTGTCTCTGGTCTAGGCTATCCAATATTAACTTTTACTCTTCCTCTTTTTACCTTTATTGAAGTGTTGGGTTTAAACCCAGAGCCTTGTACATGCAAAGTTAGTGTTTTACCTTTGAGCTATGTCCCCAGTCCCTAAAGATCTTTTTTTTTTTTTTTTTAATATTTTATTACACCGCCATGTGATATACAATTACAAAGATGTTCATGTTTGGGTTTCCGTCATACAGTGTTCCAGCACCCATCCCTCCACCAGTGCCCATTTCCCAACACCAATGTCCCCACTTCCCTCCCCCTCCCCCAGCCCGCCTCTATGGCAAATTCTTTATCTCTTCTCTTACACATTGTGGATTGCAATACATACATTCAGAGATCATCATGTATATCTTTTTTCCTATATTCAATGCTCAGTTCTAGACTGGTATTATCATTTTTGACAAATATTAGCACACTGTTCTCTTCTCTGTCCTACCCAACCACTGATTCCCACATGTTTGTGGAAGATTCCACCTTTTTTTTTTTTAATTGAAAGGTGCTAGGTAGAGCTTTGGTTCTACAGTGTTCCAACACGCACCCTCCGCCCAAACCCATCTCCCATCACCAATGACCCCACCTCCCTCCCCGCCTCCCGCACCTCAACCACTTGGCGAGTTCTGTATGTCATTTCTTTCCTCTTTTATATCTCCTTCCCAACAAACTTTCCTGCTCTTCGTTGACTGCAATGCATTAAAAGACATTACTGTTTCACTATTTTAGTGGACCACGAGGGCCGCAAGCGGCCGCGCAACCTGGGCTCGAACTGGCTTTGCTCTGTTGATCTGGTCTGAGGCCGTTTCGCAGCGTCCGACAGCAAACATGGTGGCTAGTGTGGTGGGCGAGTCACATCTGGCTGCTTCCGGGGACCCCTCAGAGGCGACGGCCCACTCCCAAAACCCATCTGCCCTCCTCGGGGTTCCATGGTCAGCTAGGCCCGGCGCAGGCCGAGCGCCAGCCTCCCCAGCCTTCCGTGAGGCCCTGTGCTGGCCCGTGGGCAGCTCGCCGGCAGGGCCACCAGGTCCGGCAAGATGGAGGGGGAAGGGACGACCACGCCTCCACTGACGACTTCCCGGTGATTCCCGCCTCTTGGAGCCGCCTACCTGGGCTCGAACTGGCTTTGCTCTGTTGATCTGGTCTGAGGCCGTTTCGCAGCGTCCGGACAGCAAACATGGTGGCTAGTGTGGTGGGCGAGTCACATCTGGCTGCTTCCGGGACCCCTCAGAGGCGACGGGCCCACTCCCAAAACCCATCTGCCCTCCTCGGGGTTCCATGGTCAGCTAGGCCCGGCGCAGGCCGAGCGCCAGCCTCCCCAGCCTTCCATGAGGCCCTGTGCTGGCCCGTGGGCAGCTCGCCGGCAGGGCCACCAGGTCCGACAAGATGGAGGGGGAAGGGACGACCACGCCTCCACTGACGACTTCCCGGTGATTCCCGCCTCTTGGAGCCGCCTACCTGGGCTCGAACTGGCTTTGCTCTGTTGATCTGGTCTGAAGGATCTCTTTTTTTGAGGGGTGGCTCTAGGGCAACTCCCCAAAAGGGGAGGATCTCCTCCCAGAGGTTCCAGGTATCAAACCCAGAGTTCTCACATGCATTAGGTGCCCTCCAACCCTTTAGACTATCTCCTGGACTCTTAAGTTTTCTCCTCTGACACTATTTTCCTCTGCTGCCACTGTAGTAATTATGGGGGTCCTACACAGGCTTAATTGTACTCACTGGGTCATGCACCAGTTTCTGATGCTCACAGGGCAGCCTTTTAGTTGTTCTGTTTGCACCAGCAGTTGTACCAGCATGCTTGCCAGGAAATGCATTTTTTTTTTTGCTACACCTAGGTGTGCTCAACGCTCATTCCTGGTTCTGAGATCAGAGATCATTCCTGTCAGGGCTCAGGGGAACACGTGAGGAGCCAGGGATTGAAACCAGGTCAGCTTCCTGCCAGGAAAGCGCCTTAAGTTCTGTATCAGCTTTCCAGCCCCGGGGCGTTGCAGTCTTGAGTTGTAATGCCACACTTGGGCTTCCTGGGGTGGTCATAGGTTTTGGTCTCTCTATCTTTCTAGTTGTGGGGCTGACCGAAGTAGAGCTGGCACTGACCCAGCTTCTGTGTGACTGGAGGATGCTTTCAGAGCCAAGTAGGACAGACAGAAAATCTGCTATGATCACGCTTTGCACATCCAGCTGTCGCGAAACTCGTGGCCTCACACGTGCAAAGCAGCTATTTCATCCCCTGAGCCATATTCCAGTTTCAGGCAAACTGTATTTTATCTGACTAGCCTTAAGAAGTCCTCCCTGGACTATCATGCTGAGTGAAATTAGTCAGAAGGAAAAGGACAGATATAGAATGACTGCATTCATTAATACGACATAAATAGATACCAGTGTTTTACTAAATGTGGGAAATGGTAATGGCAGATTAAGACTCACCATTGAATATATACAAAGAGACTTAAGTGGTAAACTCTAAATATCTGCAGGGCTAGCCACAATGTAAAATAAGAGGCTGAGAGATGCAGAGACAGAGAGAGAGACAGAGAGAGAGAAAGAGGAAACTGGGGTACCTGCTATTAAGGCAGCATGGGGGTGGGCAGGAGGGGTGGGGTACATTGGTGGTGGAAATGGGGGCACTGGTGGAGGGATGGGTGCTGGTATACTGTATTACCAAGAACCAATTATGATCACCTTTGTAATTGTATGTTTCACTGTGGTATAATAAAAAATAAAAAAAATTAAAAAAAAAAGAAGTCCTCCCTGATTGGTCTAGTTTACTGATCTCTCCCCACCCCTTCACTGTCTGTATCACTGTCTTCCCATTGTTCATCGATTTGCTCGAGTGGGCACTAGTAACATCTCCATAAGTCCTGTCACAAGCAAGTGCAACCCATCTACTGTCTATCTACTTGCTACAGGGACAGGAGGAGCCCGAAACCATTCTTAAGGTTATGGAACTGAGGTCTATAATAGTTACTAGTCTTTGGCATGAAAAGTAAATAAAACACAGTAGCTTGCCAGGCTTTACCGTGTAGGTGGTATAGTTTCAGTAGAAGACTCTCAACCCGAGCATTTACTGATGAAACTTAAAGAGGGAAGATCAGGTTTTCTCTTGGATGGAGCTCTGAGGAACTATGGAGTATGGATGTTGAAATGACTAACTGCATGATGTGTGGTTTGCTCTGGCTTCTTGCCAGGCTTACTGGTATCAGTTAAAACTGATACCAGTAAGCCTGATACCCACCCCTTCTGCAACTATTTTGTTTCATTTCTCCTCAGTTTGTAGCATTTATCACTAGCTGAAAAGGTCTTTTTCACAGGTTTATGACCAGCTTCCCCAAAGCTAGAAGGTAAGCTCCTTGAGAACAGGGACCTGATAAGTTCGTTTATTGTTGTATTAAGACTTAGAACAACTCTTGAAACATGATAAAGATTCAACAAATATTAATTAAATGAAGCCATGAATAGTTGGTGTCTTAGCACAGTCAGCTGAAACAATACTGTAAGCAGAGGGACTCAAATAACTAATTCATTTCTCACAGCTTCTGTAGGCTGCAAAGTCTAGGGACAATTCACCATAAATTGTGTTTTGGGGAAAAACTGTCTTCCTGGCTCACAGCCAGCAGACTTCTCCGGCCCAGAGGGATAATACAGCTGACTCCAGTTTAATCTCCAGCACCATACATGGTGCCCCAAGGATCAGAGCCAGGTGTAGCCCCTGAAGACCACCAGGTATGGCCACAAAACAGAAAACTGATTTCTCACTGTCCATCATGTTGGAGAAGGGGGCATTCTGAACTCTTACTCTTTTAAATAATGGCACTAATTACATCCTGGGAGACCTCCCTAACCTCTGTGACCTCATCAGAACCTAATTATATCCCAAAGACTCCAATTCCAAATACTGATTAGATTGCCAATTAGGAACTTCATTTTACAAAGTATAGACTGATACAAACTCTTAGTCCATAAGGATGGGTGTGCTCTTGCCCTGATGAGGACAGTGAGACCCAGTAGTTTGTTTCTGTTTGCTAAGAAAAAGTCTCTAGATGTCTGTTTCTGTGGAGAAGCCCACCCAGTGCCTTTAGGACAGCCCTGAGAAGAAGCAGTGAGGCAGGAGGGAAAGGGTCAGTGGTCCTGTTCAGTCTATAAAAACAAGTTGGTACAAAGTGAGGTAGTCCTCGGGTTGAAGCGATAGCACAGGGGAGGACGTTTGCCTTGCATGTGGCCAACCTGGGTTCGCCAGGAGTAATTCCTTCCTGAGTGCAGAGCCAGGATAAGCTCTAAGCATTGCCAGGTGTGACCTAAAAAATCCAAACAAAACAAAACAAACAAATAAACAAAAGTGAGGTAGCCCAGTTATGGGAGGGATACTTGAATTATTACCTCCTGAGTTTGAGGCAAACAAACCTCAAAACAACCTTAGTAGAGCAAAAGCAGGCCAGTCCTAGACAGGAGCAGGAAATGCCCTCTCCCTCTGGAGACTCACTTTTATTGCCCCAAGGCGCGTCTCCTAAGATTAAACATAACTTTTTTTTTTTGGTCACATCCGGCGATGCCTCAGGGGTTACTCCTGGCTCTTTGCTCAGGAATTACTCCTGGCGGTACTCAGGGGACCATATGGGATGCCAGGTATTGAACCTAGGTTAGCCACATGCAAGGCAAATGCCCTCCCCGCTGTGCTATCGCTTCAGCACCTAAACACAACTTTTGAGAAAGACCCTTGACATGGCAGCTGGGAGAGCCTCTGGGAGCTGGCGGGGCACCTTGACGCCCAGAGAGGACCCAAGGTGTTCCCTTCTGCCTTACGCAGGAGCCCCGATGGTTCCCCCAGACAAAGGTACAAGAGCGTACTCCCTGAGAGAAGACGCAGATAATGTGTTTCTGATGCCTCAATTTGGTTCAAACCAGAATAAACACAAATGGCAAAAATCAGCTCATGAGCTCATTCAGGCTTTGATCAGAGACATAATTTCATTATGAAATTTTGAATCAGGCTGTTGTGAAGTCTTGCCAAAGAGTTTCATTTTCCCAGATGATATGGTGGGTTGTTCTCTCCTGTTCTCATACTCAGCTTGCGTCTATCATATGAACTTTCCATTAGTCTTATAATTTGAACCATCAATTCTTTCATAACAATATTTGCTGATCCCAACAGGAATGTCAATTCTCCCAGTCAATATAACCTGATCAAGGTGGTCAGGCTGATGTTAATGGTTTGTTTTCCCTGTCCAGCTTATCAAAATGACAATACCATGACTCTTTCCTCAGTCTCCTTCCGGGTGTTGGTCACTCAGGGAGGTATGACACACCTTCAGGCCTGTGCATTTCCTCACCCGAAAAACAGACTTATCAATGCCCCTGAAAGACGGCATTGTGCACACTTGAGTTGTAAATGGGCCAGCAGAGTCGACGTGGCTTTTCCTTCCCTCCAGATCAGGATTAGCTCCTCATGGCCGGGAATCTCCTCCTAGCCCCCGGTTCATGTGAATGGGGAGACCCTAACTGGAAATAACCAGAAATGCCACCTTCTTGCTACAGCCTGGTGGGAAAGAGTGGACTGATATTTTCACAGCAAGCAGAGTGAAACTTTAACCTCATTCATCCTGAAGAAACATTTGCTTTGGGACCTAATGGGCAAGTAGCAGCGGTTTCTCAGGGAGCAGTATTCAAAGCATGGCCTAAGGACACACAACCTTAGAACCACTCTGAGGGGGCCGGAGTGCTAGCATAGCGGGTAGGGCATTTGCCTTGCACAGGGCTGACAAGGGTTTGATCTGCCGCATCCCATATGGTCCCCTGAACACCTCCAGGAGTAATTCTTGCATGCAGATCCAGGAGTGAGCCTCAAACAGTGCCGGGTGTGGCCCAAAAAAGCAACAACAACAATCACAACAACAACAACAACAACAACAAAAGAAGCACTTGAAGGTGAAGGACTGCAGAATCCTGGGCTTCACCAGAGCTACAGAAACCAGAGCCATTCTGGACTTGGGGCCCAGAGAATCAACTTTTTTTTTTTTCTCACCAGGTCTACAAGTGACTCTTGCTGACACAAAAATTTGAGGATTGAAAAACACCAAATCTTACTGGCCATCTGAGACCCTCTGACCAGCTGACCCCACTCCTTTCCCACCTGTTTGGAATCCCTTGGCCTTCCTCAGCAGATCCAGGGTGAGGAAGACTGTAACAATGTCTAATACACTCTGAAAATATATGTCTTGGCCCTGCCCCAAATGCCTCCATATTTATGCTGCAGCCGAAGGTTGTTATCCTTTGGCAAAGCTCCATCGTAAGGCCATTAGCCCTTAATTAGTGCCAGCTTGTGGGTTGATCCTTCCCAGTTAAACAGAAAGCAGTGGTTTCTCTATTTTTCTGTCTGACTCTCCAGGCAAGAAGACCGTGATGCATTTGCTCGTACCTGCTGGGGCCCAGAGGGGAACCCTGGAGGCTTTGGGAAGTAGTTCCTAGCTCCCCACCCCTCTCTAGTAGAGACCCTAAGGACCCCATAGGATAGAGAAGCACTTGGATTAAGTTTTTAGGTTGTTTCACTTAAGGAAGAAAAAGGCATTAGTTATACAACCTCAATAGTTGTCAAGCAAATAAAAGGAAATGGGGAAAGGTACGTTAAATTGGAACCTCATAGGTTAAATTGCCCTCAGTTTTCAGTCTACAATGTCTGGGAAGTTTTCTAGACAAGGATATAGGGATCGGTGGTGGGGGGGTGGGGGGGCACACAGCTAGGAAGAGTGACTGTGAGACTGGCCTCTGGGAACCCCAAGCAACTTCTCTTCATGGGTGATGTGTCTGGTCACCACTTCTAAGTGGGAAAAACATCGTCTGTATTGGTCTTGGCCTCCATCGCATTGCTGGGGAAGGAGCACTTCAAAAAGATCTGAGATTAGGCTTTGGAAAAATAACTAGCAGCTCTGTGTGCCTTCCTATCACCAAATCCCTCTGGTCCCCTGCGTATTCTGCTAAAGAAAATCTGAGAAATGATTCTATGAGATGCTATTAATGGTCTCTCATTTTTAGCCTGGTTTAGATAACTCAAAATTGCTGGCTGCATCCTGAGAAATGAATCCAGAACACACACCAATGTGGGAATTTAAAGTCTAATTCCAAATTGTAGATAATTGTTTAAGCCCCAAGGAGGCTGGAGGCCCATATTAAGTCATCTCCCCGCGATCAGTGTGTTTCCTATTATGTTGGGTATCTAGCTGTCCAATGATCCTTTTGATTTTTAAGTTGTTAGACTAAATCTTTGTGTAATTCTTTCTTCCCTCATCTGCCCACTTCCCCCTTTTCCCTGCCTAGGGAAGCAAATATTTTAGATGTTAACCCAGTCCCTTGGATTGCTTCCAGAAAAATAATGTCACATTAAAGAATTGGAAAAGTCAGCTCCTGAAACCAGTGTGTATTTGGGGTGGAGGGAAGGGGGCAAGAGGGGTATGTGAAGGGTGGTGGAAGGGATCTGTCTGTCGGAAGGTCAGTCCTGCCCTGGAGGCTGCTTCTGCCCAGTCAGGCACGGAGGTTTACCTTGGCTGCCTGAATCACTTCTGCTCCCTCCTCTGTGCTAGCCTACCCTGGGAGCTAAATCTTACTTTCAAAGTATAGACCTTTCTCCTTTTCTTTCTTTTTTTCATTTTGGGTCACACCCAGAGCTACTCAGAGGTTACTCCTGGCTCTGCACTCAGGAATTATTCCTGGCCGTGCTCGGAGGACTATATAGGATGCTGGGGATCAAACCTGGGTCAGCCATGTGCAAGGCAAATGCCCTCCCGCTGTGCTATTGGCCAAAGTATAGATGTGGAATGAGGAACAGAAGGAAGGTAGGAGGGAGAACTGCCTTCTCAGTGGAAGGAAAAGCAGCCAGAACCTTATTTTGTGTCACTTTTTAGGGCCCCGATTTGAAAAGACGATTCTACCACAGCCTAATCTCATGAAATAGCCATCCTTCCTGCTCATAGTATAGATAGTATGGAGGAAGCTTCTAGAAGTTTTTTTTTATTTTGCTTTTTGGGTCACACCCGGCGATGCTCAGGGGTTACTCCTGGCTCTGCACTCAGGAATCACTCCTGGCCGTGCTCGGGGACCATATGGGATGCTGGGGATCGAACGCGGGCGGCATGGGCCGACCGTGTGCAAGGCAAACGCCCTACCCGCTGGGCTATCGCCCCGGCCCCCCAGCTTCTAGAAGCTTTAACATCTATGAAAGACGTTAAAGAGAGGTTTACATTGACCAGTTTTGCTTTCAGCAAGCCTCCCGGATGTCTGCTCCATTGCGCCCAGGAACTGGGGTCGCTGGTTTGGGCTGTGTCTTCCCCTTCCCTACCTCACCTATGTATCAGAAAATTACCAAGTAGTTTATCTTTCAGGAGACCCACAGCCTACCTGAGAAATCCCACCAACCTGTGTTTATGGGTGCAGGAGCTCAGAATGGTCTTCTAAATGATTAAATGGTTGAAAAAACCAAAATGGTAGTAATGTTTTGTGATATGTGAAGATTATATGAAATGCAAAGGTCATGGTTCAAAAATAAAATTGCATTGGAACACAGCCATGCCATTTGTTTTCATATATTACAGCATTTGCTCTACAGTGGTAGTGAGAAATAGCTGCACTGGTGCCTGACAACCTGCACACTCCCTGTGCACACACGCGAGGCTCTAGTCGTTGAATAAGCATGTAACCGACTGTTGGCAGAATTCCTGCCAAGGTCCTCTGCGTGCGGCTGTTGCCTGTCCTGAAAGAAGCTGCATTCACTCCACCCCTTCTTAGCCCGTGAGTGTAGCTGATGCTTTAGAGGACCAGCAGGGGGCGCTCTGCAGAGCCGAAGTAGCACGAGGAGGTGAGGCGTGGGAGTCTGAGCACGAAAAAGGAATGTGGGAGGAGTGGCCTTGATTTTTCATCCCCAGACCTACAACCTGATATTTTTCTGAGGACATAGGAGTACGGGGCTTTGGGCAGATAGCCAAGGAGGCTTTGTGTCCCCAGTGACCGCGACGGCAGCGTTGGCGAGCAGAGGCCAAGCAGCACACAGGTGGAGAACAAGAAGGCCCCTTCAGCCAGCATAACTCTGGTGAGTTGGGGTCCCCGGGGTTGCAGCCTCCGTGGCACCCCCTTGGTGACAAGCCATGTGAGCCGCTTCATGAGTAAGGACTGATGAGGGGGCTGCAGAGAGGCGGGGCCTGCTAGATAAAGCCCTGTGACTTTGCCAACACATAGCGTTCATCTCCTGGATCCCTATCCTCTTCCTAATACATCAGAGAGATCTGAGCAGGCTGGATGTCCCGGTGCCCAGCGGGAGTCAAGGGCCTGCCCAAGTGGAGTTGGTCATGCCGAGGCCACAGTGCAGACGCATGGCCAAATTCAGACTATAGCTCCAGCAATCATCCTCTGTGTGCTGTGTTTCTTCCCTCTTACGTCTCAGCTCCTCGCCAGTCACATGACAAGGAGGCCAGCAGCATCTGCCTTAGCCTGCTGACATGTATATCCTGGGATGAGGTAAGTGCTCTCCTAATGTTTGCTATCGTTATCGTGGGCTCACCCTCTCTGCAGTCAGGAGCTGACACTGCAGTGTGGTGTGACACAGATGTGGGAAAGGTGGAGAAACAGCTCAAAGAAACACTGGCTGGGGAGCAACGGCCCAGAGGAACTCCCTTCCACAAGCCTTCCATCTGGATACCGGATCCAGGGAGATCCACACATGAGAGCAGGGAGGAGGCACAATTCAGAGGGTGGGAAGCGCATGGCCAAGGCCATTGGCTTTGCAAGATCGTTTGTATTGGCCGCCACTGAGTGGTTTGCATATGCAAGTAGGTGAGATGGGAGTAGGAGTGGGTGGAGATGACACTGGGAAGCCAGCTTGTCACAACCAGTTATGGCCAAATGACAAAAGATCACAGTCACGTTGCTTTTGGTGCAACGTTCCAGTGAACTTTCGGAGTCGGCCAAAGGAGCAGTCACTATTAATAACTGCTCTCCAGGAATCCTGTGAGAATGAGCCCATTCAAGCAGATCTTTTCATTCATTCACTTTCTGCATTCGCTCACCAAACTGTCAGCATGCACAAACAAAAGACAAATGCAATTAGCCAGATAAACAGGGGCAATATGGACAGAGCTGGCCATGGCGGTGCAGAACCTGTAGTATGTCATCGGGAATGGAAGATGAAGGAGGAAGCTTTGGAGGCCTCCAAGGCCTTGATCAAACTAGGGGAGAGGAGCAATGCCAAGGTCGGTGATGGAAAGAGAAAGCAGAAGGACCAGAACGGTGAAATGGGGGGGGGTGAGGGGGTGCACAGAGAAATAGTACAGTGGGAATGGTGCTTGCCCTGCTCATGGCTGACCGGGGTTTGATCCCTGGGACTCCATATGGTTCCCTGAGCCCACCAGAAGTGATCCCTGAGCACAGAGCTAGGATCATGCCTTGAGCACCATTGGGTGTGCCTCTACCCCCAAAAAGAGAGGAGCATGGAGATTGTACAGTGGTTAGGGCACATGACTTGCATGCAGGGGAGGAGCTCAAGTCCCAGAACCACATGATTCCTGAGCATAGTCAGGTGCAGCTCTGGAGACTCCAAGCACTGCTGGGATGTCCTGGGTCTCCCCAGTCCTGCAGAGCCCCCCCGCCCCCGCCTCATAGCACCATGTCTTCAAACCCTTGCCTGAACTGCTGGTCCAGTTGGATGAGAATTACCAGTGGGGGACCCCAGACCTGCTGAGCACGACTCCGGAAGCCACCCCCAATACCTAACAGAGAAAGAGTGTCAGGAGGATGACTCAGAGGGATGGCGTGTGTGCTTGCTTGGCATGAGGGAGGCCCGGGTTTGATCATGAAGCACTGCCAAGAGCAATCCGTCCCTGAGCACTGAGCCAGGTCCAGCCCCGAGTAGTATTGAAAATGACCCAACACCAAATAAACGGGGAGGGAGGGGGAGGGGGGAGGAAATGTGATGCTTATGTATTTGCGAGGAGTTGAGATATCTGTGGTCATTTTGCTGGTCTGGTAGTGGGAACAGAATCGTCTATATGGACGACTGGCAACCACCTTGTGCAGTCGATTCCTCATGAGTCTGTGAGGAGGCTCGGGAGCAACCTAGCTCATCTCGCAGCAGTGGACCTGCCCTCGGGGGAGCAAGGCCAGTGCGTGTTCCCGACAGTTGTCCATTATGCAGAGTGCTGGTGGCCACAGCCGTCAGGCCCACAGCAGGCTCCTTGCTCTGGGCAGGGGAGTCACTGCTTCCCTCCCTTCACTTTGAATCCAGCCCTTGAGGTGGTCTCAGGCAGGCAGGGGGTCACTCAACACCCCCAGACGAGCCATTCCCACTCCAGGTGGGTCGCAGGATGGACCGCACTTTGGACTTCCTGGTCCCGTTCTCCAAACAGAGTCCCTGAGAGTCGGTCCAGTGAGCAGATCCAAGTTCTGGTTTCTGCAGCCTCGAGCCTGCTGTCCACGCCACACCTCAGCCTTTGACCCTTCCAGGAGAAGACAGGGGCATTCAGCCGACCCAGTGACCATCCTCAGGTGCCCATAAGGCTGGTCTGGGGCCAGCAGAGTCAGCGATGCACTGGTCCAGTGACCACCCTGCTGGCCTCTTTCCACACCAGTGTCTGCTCCAACTCTGAGTCCCTGAGGACACTCCCTGTGGCCCGGGATGATGACACCCTTGCAGCAGCCCCCTTCCCTCCGGGAGCTCCCCATGGGGCCGGGGCTGAGGAGAGTGATTTTCTTTATTCCTTCAGCTGCCAGCCTGTTTGACAGGCTCGGATCTGGTCTGGTAGTTCCAGCCTCACCAAACCCCCTTCCACTGTCCTCAAAGCCCTGCTCCCCTCCTCTGGTCCTCTTGCCCTGAAGGCTGCCGGCTTATTCCTCTTGGAGATGAACTCATTGTTGACTTTAACTCATTTCGATGTTTCCCAGGGAAGCATGCTGGCGGGAAGCCCACCCCAGCTCCTTGAAGAAGACAGCTGGGTCAGTGCCAAGACTGGGTGCCAGGGGCCTTGAAACTGCCAAAATGCCTCCCATTTTATGGACAGGCCTGGCCCGACCTGAAGACATTCCAAGTATTTAATCAGCGGTCCATGGTACATATTGGGTTGCAGAGCCAGTCCTCAGAAGCCAGCCCTCTCCGAGACAAAGCCACAGGAAGGAGCTGGCCTTCTCCATGGGCCAGGCTGATGCTCAACAGATGGAAAAGTACATCCCAATAGCAATAATCAATAACCAAAGGCTGGCAGCTGCTGTGGCCTGGCTGAGGAGCCCCCGGAGGCTTGGCTCTGGCCCTGTCCCGCACTCCACTGAGTCCAGCCAGGAATCCATCTCACCCACCTCCCAACACCAAGCTCCGGGAGAGCAAGCAGGGGGGGGGAGGAATCATAGTTCACATACTTTCTCTTTCAAAATGTAGCCCAGTTTCGCAATTTCCTACTTAAGTTCTGGAAGGCACATGGGTAGGACCCAAGCCACCTTCTCCGGCCACTGTCCTGGGCCTCTACTTCTCTCCACTGACGTGGTAGGTTAGAGGAACTCAAAAAAGACAAGGCCCACCATCAGATGTTCTCCCACCAGCCCCACCCAGTGGCTGCGCCTGCAGGGTCCCTTTGATGCCAGAGGTGCGTCTTCAGAGCCTTTGGCTTTAATCTGTCTATTTTCTACCCAGTGTTGGCTCTTGCCCATGGGAGAAGCAGGAGGCATGTGCCCCAGAGCAGGTGCACCCAACTCTGGTATGCTCCATCCCCGGCCCCTCCACCACCAGGCATCTGGTCTCTAACTCTTCCCTTCTGCCCTAGAACGGGGCTTTTGTTCCAGCTCCCTGATCTGACCATATATACTCCAGCCCCTTTGCTGTGGACCCACTTCATCCTTCAGAATGGAGGTTGGTCCCACTGAGGTTGTTTATACCCTTTTTTTTTCAGCATAGCCAGAAGAATCAGACATCTGGGTACTGACCTTGATTCAGGGACTTGAATCCAGGCCCAGGAAACTGAGTCCTGTAGCACCAAAGCAAACAAACCAGCACGGGGTTGGAGGTTGGGTGGGCAACTTAACCAAATCCAGAAAACACAAGCTCATCACCCAAACTACTGAAATGAAAAACAAATCCATTCTCAGGAGTCTTGATCTGAACATATGATTGCTGGTACTAGGGGAAGTGGCCAGAAATGGGTTTGTTTAGGCAAGTTAGTGAAAAGCTAACAT
Organism: Cryptotis parvus; assembly: GCA_021461705.1. Lineage (NCBI taxonomy): Eukaryota > Metazoa > Chordata > Mammalia > Eulipotyphla > Soricidae > Cryptotis > Cryptotis parvus. The sequence continues at coordinate 70,918 of JAJIBD010008500.1, read as the reverse complement.
TTCCCCAACAACAACAACAACAACAACAACGTGGACAGAGTGTGGCTTTGCACACGCCATGCCCCTCCTGTGGCCTGACCTTGGGACTCCCTCTCTGAAGACCTGCAGGCGAGACGTTTGGTTGGGTGGGGGAGGGACAGCCCTGTGTGGTTTAGGAACCACTCCTTGCCACGTGCAGGGGAGGCATGCAGTACTGGGTGTTGAGCCTCTGAGGATGCGCTCCAGCCCTCTGAGCAATGCATCCAGTCCTAGGCATGACTTCTGGCCAATCCCAAAGTCTCTGGCTGGAGGTGGGCTGCCTTTTAGGGCTGTGAGCAGGGATCTGCCCCTATCTGGAAACCTACACTCCACTTCTAGCTGAAAAGAGCATCATTGATCATTGGTCTTCATGGGAGAGAGAGAGAGAGAGACAGAGACAGAGACAGAGACAGACAGAGAGACAGAGAGAGACAGAGAGACAGAGAGAGTCAGAGAGACAGAGAGAGTCAGAGACAGAGAGATAGACAGAGAGACAGACAGAGAGAGAGAGGCACAGAGACAGAGATAGACAGACAAAGACAGAGAGAGACAGAGAAACCGCGACAGAGAGGCACAGAGACGGGAAGAGAGAGATTTTCAGGAGCACACTGGCATGGCCCAGACCGTCCTGGCAGTCGCCTCTCACAGGGCTTCTTCAGCATCGGTGTTCAGCACCCCTTGATGCCTAGATCATGTTCCCTTTCTGGTGGCCTCTGAGCAGCCTGAAGCGCCTTGAGGAGTGGTGGGCTGCCTCCCACCTGACCAGGAAAGGACTGTAGTTGCAGATGACCAGCACGCTCTTCCCTTGGCTGATTCTGGGTTTTTGTCCTGCTGCTGTGTGGCAGGAGAGCAGTGCTTCTCCAACGCCCAACATGTCCAGGAATGAACCGGGAATGGAATACAGGATGAGTCTGATTTTTTAAAGTCTGGGGTGTAGGTGGGGCTACATTTTCATTAGGGCAGGTCTCTTAAGGAGGGCACAGGGGTCCTGTACTTCTGAATTTCTGGAAGAAAATGAAGCCTTGGCCTGTGCCCTGTCCCAGATGTACCAACCATCTGCCCTGGTTGTGAGTCCCCACAGGGAGCCCTTCACAGACTTTCCTCCTTTATCTCTCCTCCAGCTTTCTATTTTTTTTTTTTTTTTTGCTTTTTTGGGCCACACCCGGCAATGCTCAGGGGTTTCTCCTGGCTCTGCACTCAGGAATCACTCCTGGCGGTGCTCGGGGGACCGTATTGGATGCCAGGGGATCGAACCCGGGCCGGCATGGGCTGGCCGCATGCAAGACAAATGCCCTACCCACTGGGCTATCGCTCCGGCCCCTCCTCCAGCTTTCTTTCTGTTGTTCTGTTTTTGTTGTGGGGGCTACACTGCGATGCTCAGCACTCCTGGCTCAGCACTCAGGGATCACTCCTGGTGGGGCTCAGGACACCATATAGGAGGCCAAGGATCAAACCTGGGTCGGCATCATGCAAATCAAGAGCCCTACCCACTGTGCTATCTCCTTGGCCCCTCCCTCCAACTTTCTGCCTTCTGGGACCAGACGCTGCCCTGGTTTTCCTGCTGCCAGCCCCATCTCTGACTCCATGAGACTGACCATCTAAACTGGTGGAGGAGGGAGAATGAGAGAGGGAACCTCCCGGGAGGGTCCTCGTTTCTTCATACTCGGTCTGTACAATGAGCCCTGTGCCCACTCTCCACCCAGAATTCTTCTGAGCCGAGTTCTTCCAAGGCTTCCCACATATGTTGGGCATCAGTGGACACCGCCACTCAGCCTGCTCTGTCACCAGATATGTGTCTGCCCCGTCATGCTCAGGGATGTCTTGAGGGCCCCCCGAACTCAACAGAGTCAAAACCAAAGTTATCTTTTTCCCTTTTTTTGCAGTGTGGGAGAAACTCAGGGCCTCACACATGCAAGGCAAGTGCTCCACCACTGAGCCCCTCCTGGGCCCAAAATGACTTTTTTTCTTCTAAAATTCACATTCCCCATCTCAGAACACAGCATCGTCATCTGCCGGGTGTCTGACTAGGAACGGGACCCTCCCAGACATTTCCCTATTCCATTATCCCTCCTCCATGAGTTTAGCAACAAATTTTAGTCTCCAAATAGCTTTTTTTTTCTCTTCTTGGGTGGTCCCGAACCCTGAACCAGCACCTCACATTCACTGGCCTGAGCTAGATCGCACCTTTCAGGACTCGAGAGAGAGCTGTGACTTTGTCCACTGCTGTCCATCTGACTACCACCACCATCACCCAAACCCCGCACCTCCCACCAGGGTGACAGCCTCTGATCTGCCTTCTCCACTCCAGCTCGCCGCAGAATGCATCTGGATTGTGTTGTCCGCAGCTGAAAGCTCTTCAGTGGCCTCCGTTGACTCCAGGAGACTTGTCTGGGACCCAGTCACCTCACTTGACCTCCAGATCTTTCAGCAATACCAGCCATTTGCATTTCCTTGAACCCAGAGCAACCTTCTGCTTTGGGCCATTTACATGAACTGTGGCCTCTGTACAGAGTGATACTGGCCAATATAGCAGCCGCTGGTCACATGTGCTAGGGATTATTTGAAATATGTCTGGCACAATTGAAGTTAATTATGCATCCTTCCTTCCTTCCTTCCTTCCTTCCTTCCTTCCTTCCTTCCTTCCTTCCTCCTTCCCTCCTTCCCTCCTTCCCTCCTTCCCTCCTTCCCTCCTTCCCTCCTTCCCTCCTTCCCTCCTTCCCTTCCTTCCTTCCTTCCTTCCTTCCTTCCTTCCTTCCTTCCTTCCTTTCCTTCCTTTCTTTCCTTTCTTTCTTCCTTCTGTCTCACCCCGAGCCTCACACAGCTAGGCAATTATTCTATCACTGAGCCACATCTTTAACCCCTTTGTATTTAATTTTAATTAATTAAATTTAGGAGCCGGAGCGATAGTCCAGCGGGCAGGGCGTTTGCCTTGCATGTGGCCGGCCTGTGCCAGCCAGGATTCGATCCCCGGCATCTCATATTGTCCCCGAGCACCGCCAGGAGTGATTCCTGAGTGCAGAGCCAGGAGGAACCCCTGAGCATTACTGGGTGTGACCCCCAAAAAAAGCAAAAAATTAATTAAATTTAAAATAAAACTTAATTTAACTTGGAGTAGGAGTGGGTAGTACAGTGGATAGAGCGTTTGCCTTGCATACAGCTGATCCACTTTGACCTTCTGCATCCCATACGGTCATCCCTCAAGAAGAGCTAAAAAGTAACTGCTGAGTGCAAAGCCAGGAGTAACTCCTGAGCACCGTCTAGAGTGGCCTCCAAACAAACTTAATTCAACTCAATAACTGGGATGATCTTGTCTATTCTTTTTTTTTTTTTTTGCTTTTTGGGTCACACCCAGCGATGCTCAGGGGTTACTCCTGGCTCTGCACTCAGGAATCACTCCTGGCGTTGCTCAGGGGACCATATGGGATGCCGGGATCGAACCCGGGCCGGCATGGGCCGGCGTGCAAGGCAAACGCCTACCCGCTGGGCTATCGCTCCGCCCCTTCTTTTCTTGACTTATGCTTTCTGGGCCATTCCTTATGGTGCTTGGGGCTTCCTCCTGGCTCTGCAGTCAGTGATCACTCCTGGTGAGACTTGGAGGGCAAAATGGAATGCTGGGGATCAAACTCATCTTGGCTACATGCAAGGCAAGAGTTCTACCCACTGTATTATTTCTCTGGCCCCATCTTGTCCATTCTTGAACTTGGTTAGGTAAATGAATGTTTTTTTTCTTTTTTTGGATCACACCTGGCAATGCTCAGGGGTTACTTCTGGCTCTTGGCTCAGGAATACTCCTGGCAGTGTTTGGGGAACCATATGGGATGCCGAGGATTGAACCTGGGTCAGCCGTGTGCAAGGCAAACGCCCTACCCACTGTGCTATCGCTCTGGCCCCCAAACACAAAAATATGCGAAAGATTTCATGTGTCATCTCTTATATTGATTACATGTGGAAAAGAGAATGTTTTGTGTATATTTGTTCAAGCAAAAGATATAATAGGAACTTTTTTTTTCTTTTTTAAAATATGGACTACTAGAACAATCAAATTAGATCCGTAACTTACAGTCTATTCTGTCGGGTAGCATCGGGCCCTCATGCCTGCTCTGCCCCTCAGCCCCTAGCGTCTCCTCAGAAAACCTTCCTGAGCTACAGGCCTTTTTCATTCATTACATTCAGGTCTGCTCACTGTCCAGTTACGAGTATGTGCCCACTGCCTGTCCCTGACTCCACCCCCTTGTAATTACGCTTTCGTTGAATCACTTCGTACATTTCACGTCATCCCTATCTACCTCTACGCTCCACAGGAAACTGGTCCCTGTCTGACTCCTCCTCTCAGCTGAAAACCAAATCCTTGGTTTGGCCTGGCCCCAGGAGCACTGCCAGAGACACTTCTATTTGGGGGGGGGAGGGTTAGGGTCTACACCTGGCAATATTCAGGGGTCTGCACTTAGGAATTATGGGATGTTGTGGATCAAACCCAGGTTGACTATGTGCAAGGCAAACACCCTCCCTGCTGAGCTATCACTTGGGCCCCACCAAAGACACTTTTGAAGGCCACAGGTCTTTCCAGTCATGGCTCTGCCCTTCCTGAACCATTTCCAAGGACTTGGCCCCTGCCATAACGTCCCTTCTACATGGCGTCCCTCACCCAGAGGAGAAGCCATGCTGTTGCCCGCTGTCCATTTCACTCCATCGAGGTGACTCAGCCATGCCTCCTCCCTTCCACCCCACACATTGCTGTGCCTAGGTCCCAGCATCCAGCTCTGGGATGGGACGCCAGACTCCCCACTCTGCTCTTGGATACCTTGCGGCTGGTCCATGACCATGCCCAGAGTCAAGAGGCTAGAGAGACAATGAGGACCACCCGGTGGCCCCACATTTCTCCCCCTGCTCTGGCCCCTCTCTCCAGGAGGCCATTTGTGATCTCTTGAAATTCAGCCCTTTCCCTTCCTGCCCCCAAGGACCCCACCAGCCCCTGTGCGTTGAGGAGAAGGGACAGTGGCTACCCCATCGTTGGTCTTTTCTTTTTAATCCGCCAGAACCCTTGAAGACATTTTTCAGAGTCGGGAAGCCCCGACTAGAGGGACTCTGTCCCCAGAGGTAAAGTCACAGGCGGGAAAGGCACAGTCCTCAGCCTTGGCTCTGGTCTGCCACCAGTGACCTGGCCACCCAGCTCACCCAGGAGGCTCCACTCTGCCAGCTGGGCTGGGACTCTGACACACATTTTCTCTTTCTCCCAGATCCCCAGAGGGTACTGCGTGGCTGTCTTCTGCTGGAGATGACCCCCTCTGACTCTCTGTCCTGTTCACATGGTGATGTTGGGAGTGAAAGTGGCTGCCAGTGGCCTGGACAGTGCTCATGAGTCTTGGGCGCTTTTCTGTGGTGGTATGTTGGCACAGGGTCTCTGAACGGTTGGTGCGTGTCTATCCATGGTCGCAGCCCTTGGGCTAGGTAAGGGTCCTCTCACAGAATGCTGGACTCTCTGCAAGAGCCTGGAGGCGAGCCCGGCCCTAGGTGGGCCCCACTGTAACACCCATTGTCCCTTAGTGCGGCTGCTGGCCCTTGCGTCTCCGGGAGCTGGTGCCTGCCTCCTTGCTCTCCTTCCGGCTCGACTTCCTCTTGGTGTTGTCTCGCTGGCCCTGGCCTCCTTTCCTCCTCTTCTGCCCTGTAACCCCAACAGCAGGAAGAGTCAGAGAGGATGCCCTGGGCATGGCCAAGGGCTCTACTGTGGGGGAGGGGAGGAAGTGCGTGACTGGAGAATGGCTGCAGACACCTTAGGCAGCCGGGTCTCTTAGGGACCAGCAGCCACTTCACGGGACCCTGAAACTTAGGTCTAGGAGGGGGTACCCTGAGAACACTTCCCCCCACACCCCTCGATGCTCCAGAACCCTCTTCATCCTATTGCCTTATTTAGACCGTGGATCCCAATGGATACTTCTAAGACATTCATTGTGCACCTCAAGACAGGCAGGAGAGCCCCCTATGTACCCTAAAGCTTCTGAGACCAGATTGTGACCTTGGTCCATCTCTAGACTGCTCTGGATCTCAGCATCCCCTTCTCTGTCCCTGCGGGATGCCCAGGGTCCTTCCAGGTCCCTTGCCAGTAGGGTGAAAAGAAATGGGGAAGCTGGAGGCATGGGGACGGGGCTCTCACCACACGTCCCGGCATGCGCCTTGTGGGGTCTGAGCTGGGGCCCCCATGAAGCCTTCCTGGGCAGCAGAGGTGGTGAGACCTCCTGGGGCAAGGCTGAGCCCCAGAGGATGCAGAGGCTGTGACTCACCCTCAGGACAGGGCGTCCTCCGCACTGTGCACCTCCGGGTCTCCTTGGTGCCCGAGCAGAGGGTGTGGGTCCCCCAGGGGCGTGCAGCACCCGCCTCGTCCGCTCCTCGGAGCCCTCCGGAAGCCACATTGCTTCTTCCTCTTGGAGCATGGGCCCCATGGCGACCACTCACTCAGTTCACATTGTCCTGGCGGGAAGGAGGTGGGGTCACATCTCTTCCCTGACCCCGCACATCCCGGGGAGCCTCTCCACCTGGGTCTCAGGCTCCCCAGTCTTTGTTTGTGGGGAGGGAGTTCAGTCACAATCCCCCTACCCGCCCCCCCCACAACCCCCTCTAACAGTGCTCAGGGGCTATTCCTGGCTCTATGCTCAGGAGTGACCCCTGGTGGTGCTCAGAAATTGAGCCATATCCGGTGCCAGAATTCAAACCCCCGTGGGCCGTGTGCAAGGTCAGCGCCCTGGCAAATGTACTCTCTCTCTGGCCCCTGGACACCAGTGCCATCTGTAGTGCAGAGAACCGGAGGGTGCTGAAGGAAGCCCAGAGGTGGTGGGGTCCCAGCCCCTGCCCTGTGCCTGTGTCCCATCTCCCCATCTCACCGGGCTGGCTGCACTCCATGGTGCCGTTGGCAGCGGGCGGAGCCCTCGGGCAGGCCCGTAGCAGCGGCCCTTGTGCAGGAACAGGCTCTCTCTGCACTTGGTGCAGAAGTTGTGGCTGAAGCATGCCTCGCAGTGCTCTATCCTACACTCTGAGAAGAAGACCAGAGTTGGGCTCTCTGGCTTAGCCCGGCCCACCCAGCACCCAACATCCATCCCAAGGGCAGACCTCCATGGCCTGAGCAGCGAGGTTCAGGAGGCTTGAGAAGGAGAGAGGTGGGCCTGGCAGCCAGGCCCAAGGGCTGACCGGGGTTGTCACGGTCAGACCCCAGAAACTGCTCTGAGTAGGTTTGGGGGAGGGGTTGGGAGGGACGAACCTCTAGGTACACCTGGGGTGATAGAATAGGGTGTCTGCACCCCAGGGCCAAGTCTCAGGTGGCTCTGAAGGACACTGACTTCTGGGCACCCCCCCCCACCCCAAGCCCTGGTTCTGCTCCCATCTGGGGCAGAGAGAAGCTCACTGGAGGAGCAGGGATCAATCCCAGGGCAAATTCCTCTCCCTGTGCAAGGTCAGGTTCCAAGAAGCACTTTGGTTGGACACCTGGGTCCTCCCTGCTCCTGGCAGCTCCCTCACGGGGGCTGGCTGCAAGCAGGGCGGTGCTTGCACAATCCCCCTTCCCAGCGTGGGCAGCTTCCTCCCAGCCTCTGGCACCTGACAGCTGGACAGCCAGATCCCAAGAGTCTGCACGGTCAGGAACTCTCAACCCTAAGCAGCCAGAGGAGCAAGAGGGCAGACCCAGAGCCCTCCCGCCATGCTTCCCAGTCAGCTCCGTGCCTCTGGCCTCTAAGCCCTCTCTGCCACAGCCCGTCCCCAACGTCTGGCTCTCGTTTGTCTGTAGGTGAAATCCACAGAGCACAGCAACCACCATATGTGGAGGGCCAGACACTGGGGCCTTCGCTCTGCCTCAACACTGGGGGTTGCAGCCCAGCACCCCGTCTCAGAGATGACGTCCTGAGAGGGGTGCCACACCCAGAGTCCTGTAGTTGGCAAAGAACAGGGCTGAGAGTAGAATCCATGTGGCTGGATCTTGGCCCTGCCTTGGCTATTTAGGGGTGCTGAGGCCTCCCCAAAGACCCAGCTGACAGGGAAGAGGGATTCCCTGCTGAATAAAGGGAGGGGAGCACCAGCACTGCCCCCTGAGAATGTGTGTGGACATGAGCATATGCTGGTGGCTGTGTGCTCGTGCTTGTTAAGTGATTGGGTGAATGTGTGTGCTTGCGAGTGTGAGCAATGGGTTTGTCAGTGTATGTTACGAGTGTACATGGGTGTGTTTGTGAGTGTGTGTGATTCTGTGTTTCAAGTGAGAATGTATTATGAGTGTGTTTGCAAGGGTGTATGTTGTATGTTTGTGAATGTGTGTATATTTGTGAATGTGTCTTTGCAAATGTATATGTTCATGTGTGTATGGTGCATGAATCATACAAGTGTGTAACTGTGTGTTGTGAGTGTGTATTTGTGAGTAGATGAGTGTGTTCTCCACATGTGCTAAGGCAGGACTTGTGCCCTGGGACCATAGCTGGTAAAGCGCTGACCGTGAGATCACACAACACTCCTCGTCACGTGGCTGAGACCTGGGGGCACGTGACAAGCAGTGTTGTGTGATTCAACATGGGCACTGTGGCTACCACACAGGGCGGCTGAGGACCAAGACACAGGTGACAGACAAAGTGGGTTGGACGGTGGCAGGCGGCGAGGGAGATGGTGCAGGTGGGAAGAGGGTGTGCAGCAGGGGCTGGAGGCTCTTAGCTCTGGGGTTGGCAAGGCTGGGGACACAGTGGAAGGAGACCAGGTTCTGTAGAGCAATAGAGAAGCTGCGCGGTGGAAGTTATGGCCGAGGCTGACCCAAAGCCTCCTCCTCCCACTCAGTGCCTCACTGCCTCCCCCCCATGCCCAGCCTCAGTGCCCATTGCCAGCCCTGCGCCCACTCACTGATGCACTTGTTCATGTCGGGGTTGCGGGCATCGAAGTAGCCAGGCGGGCAGGAGGGCAGGCAGACGCCCAGCTGGCGGATGTCGCTTCTCTCCAGCAGAATGAAGAGCTTGGGCGAGCACTTGAGGCAGCCGTTGACTTCAGAGCAGAGCTCACAACCCTTGGCGCAGGCCTGGTTGCCCTCAGCGCTGACTACAACAGGGGCAGGTAAGAGGGGTGGGGGTGAGACCTCCTCTCTGCCCAGCCCCCAGATGGATGTACTTCTCCTAAAGCACGTGTCAGGTGGGAAACTGGGCATAACTTTACCTTATTTTTTGATTTTTTTGACTTTTGGGGTCAGACCTGGCAATGCTCAGGGGTTACTCCTGGCTCTGCATTCAGAAATTACCCCCTGGTGGAGCTCAGGGGGCCACCATAGGATGCCGGAGATTGAACCCGGATCGGCTGCGTGCCAGGTAAATGCCCTACCTGCTAGACTATCGCACTGACCCTGTCCACAATTTCTCTCTCTCTGCGCCCCAGGGAAGTCTCCAGATGCCCAAATAAGAGCTCGAGCTGTGCTTATACAAGGCCCCACAGAAGGATCAGACCTTCCTATTTTGATCCAGTTCCTGCACTCTCCTACACTCACCAGAGAAGCTTCTGGAGCTGCTCCTCCCCTCTCTGAAGGAAGGAGTTCAGCCTGAGTTATGGAAGTAGGATTTGTGAATGTGTGTGTGTGTGTGTGTGTGTGTGTGCGTGTGCGTGTGTAGGTGGTGAGGGGGTCTTTCCAAGCAGTGCTCAGGGGTTCTGGGGGACTAGCAGGGTAGTCAGTTTGGGCAGACCTGATGGGGGCTCAGACCACCAGACCATCCCTGGCAGTGCTTGGGTGACCATGAGACGCTGGGGATCAAAGTCAGGTCCTCGATGTGCTGGGCTGACTACCTGCTGACTATCTCTCTGGCCCAGGATTTATTTTGTTTGGGAGCCACACCCAGTGAAGCTCAGAGTTAATCTTTTTTTTTTTTTTTTTTTTTGCCTTTTTTGGATCACACCTGGCAATGCTCAGGGGTTACTCCTGGCTCTGCACTCAGGAATTACTCCTGGCGGTACTCAGGGGACCATATGGGATGCCAGGGATCGAACCCGGTCAGCTGCGTGCAAGGCAAATGCCCTACCCGCTGGACTATCGCTCTGGCCCCATCAGGGTTAATTTTTATGTTTCTTGAGCACAGAGCCAGGAGTAGCTTCAGATCACCTAGTGGTGCATGGGATAGCAGGTGGTGTTCTGGGATCAAGCCTGAAGCCCAACATGCAAAATATGCTTAGTCCTTTAATCTGTCTCCCTGGCTGAGGATTTTTCCCTTTTAATTCTTGAGTTTATACACACACACACACACACACACACACACATATATAAAATAGTCCCATTTTTTTCATTTTTTTGTTTTGGGGCCACACCTGGTATGGTCAGGGTTTACTCCTGGCTTTGCGTTCAGGGGTCTCTCCTGGCAGTGCCTGGGGTCCATAGGCAGTACTGGGGGTTGAACCTGAATCCACTGCCTGCATGCAAGTGCCTTCCCATGCTGCGCCATCTTTGTGGCCCCAAGAAAGGTTTTTTCCTTTTTCCTGTGTGAGTCACAAACAGTGATGCTCAGGGGTTACTCCTGGCTCTGTGCTCAACAATTACTCCTGGAAGTGCTCAGGGGACCATATAAGATGCTGGGGATTGAGCCCAGGTAGGCCATGCATAAGGCAAACGCCCTTCCCATCATACTATTGCTCCGGCCCCACAAAAAGAGTTTTAAGAAAAAGATACAGCCTAACCTGTGTGAGACAAAGTCACCTACTGAGAGACAGGAAGATCATAACCTCTGTCAGAAACAATGATCTCTGTAGGTCCCCAAGGAATAGCTGTATTCAGTTCTGACGGTCACCCTGGGAGGCTGTCAAGGCATCTAGGGGAGGAAGGCCGGGGACTCTACTCTGCCATGCAAGGGGCAGCCCCCAGCTAACGGTCCGGCTCCCTTGTCAGTGTGCGGAGAAGGAGCTACCGTGGCCTCAGACCGTTCCTGGAGGCAACGTGACCTTCAGCACCCGAGACCTTGGACCTCCCTTCCCTGATGCTCAGGAAACACCGCTGTGCCCCGCCCCAGGGCCATGTGCAGTCCGAACACTGGGACTATGGGCATAAAGATACCTGGCCCGTGTAGGGGAGCCGACCTCTCGGAGGTGCAAAGGCATCCGCCAAAAAATAAATGCTGGCAGCTACGAGGATGTGTGACAGCAGGATCAAAAATAAGAGAAGGTGGGGCCGGAGCGATAGCCCAGCGGGTAGGGCGTTTGCCTTGCACGGGGCCGGCCTGTGCCGGCCCAGGTTCAATCTTCGGCATCCCATATGGTCCCCGAGCACCGCCAGACGTGATTCCTGAGTGTTGAGCCAGGGAAACCCCTGAGCATTGCCGGGTGTGACCCAAAAAAAGCAAAAAAAAAAAAAGAAAGAGAGAGAGAGAGAGAGAGAAGGAAGGAGTCATGCAGAAGTTGCCAAGTGAGGGGCTAGAGAGATTATACAGTGGGTAGGGTATTTGTCTTGTAAGCAGTTGACTGGGGTGCAGTTGACTCGGGGTGCAGGAAGGCTGCACGTGGGAGTGGAGAAAGATAAGGCATCTGTTCTTTATTTTATTTATCTTTTTTTTTTTTTTTTTTTTGCTTTTTGGGTCACACCCGGTGATGCTCAGGGGTTACTCCTGGCTCTGCACTCAGGAATTACTCCTGGCGGTGTTCGGGGCACCATATGAGATCTTGGGGGTTGAACCCAGATGGATTTAATGCAAGGCAAATGCCCTTCCTGCTGTACTGCGCTCCGGCCCCAAGGCGTCTTTCTTCAAGGTCTTTTATTTGTGGAGGGGCTGATCCTGGTAAGGTGCTCCAGGGAGCACAGGGGACTGGGGGTGGAACCAGGGCTACCGAGTGCATTGAAGAGGCCCCAAGGCTCGGAGCCACCTCCCTGCTTCTTAACACATCTGTATTTCACTCTGGGAAACCCGACAGGGCCCTGTAGAAAGCAGGTACCAGAGAGCTCCCATCCTCCAAGGCATCATCAGCGTCAACTTCACACCAGACTTTTGTTTAGCAAGAAAGTGGGTGCAACTATGGTGTGAAGACTTTTTTTAAATCGTGCCAGTTTCACTGAAAACAAAAACAAAAGCTGGTGTGGTGATTATGTGGCGGCAGACGAGACAAAGCGGGAATTCTTGGAACACAATCCCCAACGTGCACATAGGCTCAAGCAAACTGGGTCCCCAGCCAGGGGTCTGCACTGGACGCCGCAGCGGGGTTTCTCAACCTTAGTTCCACCTCCGGACAGGGTGACCATCTAAGGAGGGGCGGGGGGATACAGTCCTGGATATTTGGCCACAGAGCCCATGGGGTGCAGAGCCGACCCCCTTCTCAGGAAGAACTGGCAGCTGTTGGCAAGTTTCAGGCAGGGCAAGTCTGACCCAGCTCTCATGTCGGGGAGGGGTTCTGTGGAGCCCCGCTTGGAGACGGGGACAAGCGGACCCTGGGAGGAAGTAAACTGGGCCATTCCACCCAGAGCCCAAGGAAGCCTTGGAGCACTGTTCTGTAGATTCGGGAACCACCGGTGCAGCCACTACAGGAGACCTAGGGGGTCAGCAGGACAGAGGGACTGGCCAGTCCCCAGGAGGACAGAGGGGCCAGTCACCACAGAGGCCCATGGTAAGAGATGGGAAGAAGCGAGGGGGTGAGAGGAGGAGCACAAGAGCCCCTCAGGAAGAAGCTGGTACCTGAGAGTAAAAACAGCTGCAGGTCAAAACAATTCTGGGCTCCAAGCCCCGCTGCCAGAGCCACCATCCTCATCTCCTGCTTCAGTGGCAGGTAGACTCAGGGTGCTGGGTAGGGAGGCAACAAGCTGGGGTGTCCAGTGTGGAGCCCCAGGCTGGAGATTGGCAGGGATCCAGTTGACTCCTCTCCCCTCCCTCCTCTCCTCTCCCCTCCCCTCCTTCCTCTCCTCTCCTCTCCTCTTCCTTCCTCTCCTCTCCTCTCCCTTCCCCTCCCTCCTCTCCTCTCCCCTCCTTCCTCCCCTCTCCTCTCCTCTCCCTTCCCCTCCCTCCCTCTCCTCTCCCCTCCTTCCTCCCCTCTCCTCTCCCTCTCCCTTCCCCTCCCTCCTCTCCCCTCCCCTCCTCCCCTCTCCTCTCCTCTCCCTTCCCCTCCCTCCTCTCCCTCCCCTCCTTCCTCTCCTCTCCTCTCTCCCTCCTTCCTCTCCTCTCCTCTCCCTTCCCCTCCCTCCTCTCCTCTCCGCTCCCCTCCTTCCTCCCCTCTCCTCTTCTCTCCTCTCCCCTCCCTCCTCTCCCTCTCCCCTCCCCTCCTTCCTCTCCTCTCCTCTTCCTTCCTCTCCTCTCCCTCCCCTCCCCTCCCCTCCCCTCTCCTCTCCCCTCTCCTCCCTTACTCTCTTCTCTCTTCTCCTCTCTTTTCCTCTCCTCTCCCCTCTCGTCCCTTGCCCTCCTCTCCTCTCCTCCCCTCTCCTCTCCTTTTTCTTTGGGGGGGCTGTTTGAGCCTGTTTGAGATGCTCAGGCTTACTCCTGGCTCCATGCTCAGAGAATACTCCTGACAGTGTTCAGGGTTCAGGGGACTATATGTGGGGTTGGAGATCTAACCAGGGTTATCCACCTGCAAGGCAAACAACCTACTGAACTATCATTCTGGCCTCTCTTTCTTTTCTTTTTCCTTCTGGGCCATACCTTATGGTGCTCAGGAGCTACTTGGCTCCTGGGAGTGCAGCGGGGATTTGTGGTGCTGGGGGTTGAAACTGGGTCTTCTGCAAGCACAGTCTATGCACAGTCCGTTGCGTTCTCTCTGGCCCCAGCCCCGTGGCTAGTATCACTTTCCCTTTTTTTTTCTTTTTTGCTTTTTGGGTCACACCTGGCAGTGCTCAGGGGTTACTCCTGGCTCTGCACTCAGGAACTATTCCCGCTCGTGCTCGGGTGAACATATGGGATGCAAGGATCGAACCCGGTCAGTCATGTGTGTACAAGGCTAATTCCCTATCCGCTGTACTATCGCTCCAGCCCCTAATATCACTTTTCTAATGTGCCTTTCTCCAGAGAAGGAAGTGAAGGCATTGCACCAGGCTCTCCAGAACAGTGTGTGAGAACGGGCTGGGAGAGGCGGCCAACTGAAACTCAAGAATGGCTGATCCAATTTTTATTATTAGAGGTAGAATTGATTTGTATAGAGTCACTGCATCATCTAATTGCTCTGCGCATTATAAATCCCCTGTCATGCTAATTGGGTCAATATTCTGAGCGAAAAAATCCCGTGCATTGTACCATGAAAGAACCAGCAGGGCTGTGCTCCACCCAGGCCTCACTCAGCGGAATGGCCAATAGTAGTGTTGGTGAGAGGGCAGGTGCTGCCACTACTGAAAAAAACAAAATCCCCTGAGGGCCAGAGAAATAGCAGAGTGGTGAAGGCGCCGCCTTGCATGTAGCTGACCCAAGTTCAATCCCTCACACCCCACCAGGAGTGATCCCTGAGCATCACTAGGTGTGTCCTCCCTCACAAAAAGTCCCCTACTCCTGGCATTATCTGAGGCACTGTGGTTTATTTTTCAGGGACTATATTCATCGCTGCTGGGGAGAAGGAACGGGGCCATACCTGAAAATTCTCAGGGACCTCCAGGTCATACCCAGTGATGCTTGGGTAGGGGACCTGGTTCAGGGGATCAAACTCAGGGCCTCGAATAAACTAGGTGGGAGTTCCGTCACGTGGGCTCTCACCAGACCCTTCCCTTTGCTTCTGTGAGGGCTTTAGAACCCAGAGCCGCCATGCCCAGGGTCCTGGCTCCCCACAGCTGCCTTCCCATCCTCTCACTAAGGACAGATTTGCAAACAGCCGTCTGAGACTTGTACCTCCTGCTCACCCACAATACTGCTCTATGTGTATTTTTTTCTTTCTTTTTTTCTTTTTTTTTTTGGGGGGGCCTACCTGGCAGTGCTCAGGGTTTATTCCTGGCTCTGTACTCAGAGATCACTCCTGGCAGAGCTCAGGGATCATATGGAATGCCAGGGACCAAACCCGGTCAGCCATGTGCAAGGCAACCACTCCCACCACTGTACTATCGCTTGGACCCTCTTTCACAACCTACCCATTTTTTAATTGAATCACCGAGAAATACACAATTACAGTAGTTCATGATTGGATTTCAGCCACACAATGCTTAACTTCTTCCTCATCTCCATAACCTCCACACCCATTTTCCTTCCCAGATGTTGGTGGCCTCACAGAGAAAGGCATTCGGTTCTGAAGTGAGTTTGGGGTAGAGGGAGGATCCTACATGAGGGAGTCAGGCTAAAGTCAAGCTGGCCGGGGCTTTAACACCAGGCAGCAGGCCGAGTCCTGTCCACTCTGTAGAGGGCAGAACCGGAGGGGCAAAGCTCCCAGATGCCACACGATGCTGTGAATGCCGAGGATCCCAGGAGCAAGCGCAAGGTGACACAGGTGCGCACCCCACACACTGGTGATGGGTGGGATGGGGTGGGGGGGGGCAGGACATACAGACAGAGGGACAGGCAGACAGAGAACACACAGAGGACACACAGACAGAGGGGTGGGCAGGACACACAAACAGTGAAGAGAGCAGCAGGGGGAGACCCAGGAAGGCTCCACAGTGTCCGACACAAAGCCCAGGGCACCGAGGTAAAAGACAGAAGAATGTGCCGTAAGGGTCTGGGGAGCAGAGGGGCAGCTCTGTGGAGTGGGGACATCCCGGAAAATGCAGGTGTGTGGGGTGATGGCCAGGAGGCTCAGCGCCCGGGAAGGTGTGGACACAGCCACAAGGGGTCCCCCAGGATGGGTGCGGGCGGTCCCTGCACAGCCGCAAGGGCAGAGCGAGTCTGTGCTGCCGAGAGGAACAGCCTGTGCAGAGGCGTAGAGGCACGGCCTGCCTTGCGTCCTCCACAAGGGCAATCGGGCTTCATTCAGTCCACCGCAAGGACAGAGGCCGCAGAGGGTGTGGGCCCGCTCTCTCCACTGTCTCTGTGTTCTGTCGCTCCTGTGTCCATCACAGGAGGAGGGGAGAGTGCAGGGGAATGTGTGTTTCACAAACCACAGACAAGGTCCCAGCTTTGCTTAGGCTGGTCTTTTCCTCTTTTTTTTTTTTTTTTTGGGTCACACCCGGCAATGCTCAGGGGTTTCTCCTGGCTCTGCACTCAGGAATTACTCCTGGCGGTGCTCGGGGACCATATGGGATGCCGGGGATCGAACCGGGCTGGCATGGGCCGGCCGCAGGCAAGGCAAACGCTCTACCCACTGGACTATCTCTCCGGCCCCTAAGCTGGTCTTTCTGTCTGGGACACTTAGACCTCCTGAGACCGACTCCTTCAGGAATCACAGTTAAAGCCACCTCCTCCAAGAAGACTCCCTGATCCCTCACTAAAGTGTAGATAAAGTAAGTACTCATCGAGGTCCCCCTGTCTCCAGTACTTGAATCTATCAACTGAGACATCCCGCACCCCAACAGCTTTGGAGGGTGAGCCTGTCTTATTTGCCTGAAAACCCAGGAAGGGGCAAGAGTCCATGAGGAGACAGTCAGGCTCCCCAGGATGAAGGGTTGAAGGGTGGTGGGTGGGCTAGGATGAGCGTGTATGGATAGAGGAGGATTAGAGAAGCATTGGGAATGGCAGGAGGGCTTATTTTGGAGGGGTCACACCCAGTGATGCTCAGGGGTTATTCCTGGCTCTGCACTCAGAAATTACTCCTGGGTGTGCTAGGAGAACATATGGGATGTCAGGGATAGAACCTGGGCCAACTGCATGCAGACAAATGCCCTCCCCGGCTGCACTGTCACTCCGGCCCTCGATCTGGCCTTCTTGAACTCAACTGTGAGCTCTGTGGAGACCTCACTCTTCTCACCTGGAACCACATGGCATTTTTTCTGGTCTGTGTGCTCCCTTCCTCTAGGGACACCCAGCCCCTGCAGGGAGAAGGTGGCCCCATGGCTCCCCTGCTTGAAATCCTCTCAGGGGCTCCTTCCTTTCCAAATCACCTGTCAGGTCCAGTGCAAACTGCCCCTGGCCAGCACAAAGAGCTTCACCCTCTGCTCCTGTGCACCCCCAGCCCCAGGAGGTCTGTGCAGTCCCACCCTGAGGGCTCTCAGGGTTCTTCTATGGTGGGGGTCTGGTTTGGGCCCACACCCTGTGGAGCATCGCATCCTCCTGAGTGCTCCCAATGGTGCTCAGGGGACCATGCAATGCTGGGGATGGAGCCTGGGTCTCCTGCGTGCAAAGCCGGTGGTCTGGCTTCTGTTTGAGCAGCGATAGACCCACTCAGAACTACTTAGAAACAACTTCTCCAGGGGCCAGAGCAACAGTCCAGGGGTAGGACTGTGTCTTGCTCACTACAGATCCAGGTTCCGCCTGAGGTCCTGAACCACCTACGGTCTATGTAACGAACCTAAGGTTCCCTGAGCCTTGCCAAGGGTGTTCCCTAAGCACAGGGCCAGGGGTAAGCCCTGAGCACCACCTGAAGGTGTACCTCTGCAAAATGAAATAAACCATTTCTCCAGCACTCCCATGTGCACACATAAGTGTCCTCCCAGTGCCGTACCTTTGGGCATCCGACCCAGGCACTCTGTACGGAGTAGACGTCCCTCCCCATTTCCTCAGTTACAGAATTCCCTGGAACAGCTTTTACTTTTTTTTTTCTTTTTTGGGTCACACCCGACAATGCTTAGGGGTTTCTCCTGGCTCTGCACTCTGAACTCCTGGCGGTGCTCAGGGGACCATATGGGATGCCGGGATTGAACCCGGGTCGGCACAGGCCGGCTGTGTGCAAGGCTTTACCCACTGGGCCATCACTCCGGCCACTACTTTTTTTCTTTTTTTGGAGGGGCTGGCAGTGCTCAGGGCTTATTTCTGGAGGTGCTTGGGGACCATATGCAGTGCCAGGGACTGAATCCGGTGGGCTACATGCAAGGCAATGCCCTACCTGCTGTACTACCTCCAGCACCATGCAGAGACAATCACCCAGACCCCAAGATCACACACTAGTGACATCTGGCAGTGCTTGGGGCCTACCCCATCTGTGTGCTTAGGGGAGGGGTGCTCCCAGAGGTGCTGGGGGGACTACACGCTGTTGGGAATGGAATTTGGGCCTTCCACTTTCAAAGGATGAGTCCAGCCTTTGAGTGATCTCTCTGGTCCAAGATCAGACATTTATGGGCTCAAAACTGGGGTGTGGCTCTGGGTCAGAGCCTGATATTGGGGAGATGACCCACAAGCAGTCACGAGAGGCACCCCTGAGGCTCATGTCTCAGCAGCTGTCCCCACACTGTGGTGGCCCAGGGTCCTTTCATGCGCAAAGGGACCAGGCAGCCACTTCCCCCAGGCAACTTGGTTCTTTTCCTTCCCTCCCCCACTTCCCAGACACCCTGGGACAAAATGGCCCACACTGCTTGTAGAAAAGGTCAAGCATCCTGATGTATTCAGAGCTTGAGACATAAGGGTTTTGCAATATTTTTTTGGGTCACACCCGCAATGCTCAGGGGTTACTCCTGGCTCTTCACTCAGGAATTACTCCTGGTGGTGCTCCGGGGACCATATGGGATGCTGGGGATTGAAGCCGGGTCGGCTGCATACAAGGCAAACCCACTGTGCTACCGCTCCAGCCCCTGCAATATTTTTTTTTCTTTCTTCTTATTCTTTTTTTTTTTGGCTTGGGGTCACACCCAGTGGTGCTCCGGATACTTACTCCTGGCTCCTGCTCTCTGTGCCATGGGATGCTAGGTGTCAAACCCAGGTCAGCCATGTGTGAGGCAATATATTTCTTTCTTTCTTTTCTTTCTTTCTTTCTTTTTTCTTTTTGGGTCACACCCAGCTATGCTCAGGGGTTATCCTGGGACTGCACTCAGGAATTACTCCTAGCAGTGCTCAGGGGACCATATAGGATGCTGGGAATTGAACCCAGGTCAACCGCATGCAAGGCAAAAGCCCTGCCTTTGTTCTATCGCTCCAGCCCCAATATCTTTCTCATGTCACTCTTACCATATTCCTTTACTATGATATTTTATTGCCACTATCTTTATATTTTTGTCCTCTCTGTGGTGCTCATGGGTCTGTTCCCCATCAGTGCCCCCTGGTAGTGCTCAGAGAGCCATGCAGTGCCCTCAAACTCAAGGCTCTTCCAAGTCCTGTGGAGAGTCTCATCAAAAAAACCTAGTTGAGGGGCTGGAGAGATAATACAGCAGGTAGATACTTTCCTTGCATGCAGCCAACCCGGGTCGATTCCCAACATCCCATATGGTCCCTCAGCACCACCAGGAGTGATTCCTGATGCAGAGTCAGGGGTAACCCTTGAGCATTGGAAGGTGTGAGCCAAAAACAAATAAAAACTAGTCAAGATTTCTCATTTAAAAACAAACAAAAACCAGTTTCCCTGGCCCCAAATAAGTTCTGTATGGTTTTGGGAGGTTTAAGTTTGTTTATTTTTGTGGTTCTGGCAATTAAAACAAAGTCTTGCATGCAAGGCAAGTGCTTAGTCAGTGAGCTGCATCCCCGGTCCCTGTTCCAATGCTGCCTGCATGTCTTTAGGCTTGTTCCTGTCATCCTCTTCCTTAGTCTCAGTTTCCCCTCAGCACCATGGCAGGATATACATAAGAGCTCTGAGAACCCCCTCCTTCCCAGGATAGGCTGCAGGAAACCACATCCAAAGCAGGCAAGGGAAGGCGGGGGTCAGGAGGCTGGTGTGGGCTCCCCCAATGCCTGTACTTTTGCTTCTTCTTTGCCACCCGGTGCACCCTGTGTCCTCCTGGGCAGGGTTAAAGGAGTGGATAGGCTTGTGACTGTCCAGTCCATGGTCCTGTCCCATGATCTAGACAGGGAAGGCTGTGACTTGCCAGCAGGCTGGGCACAGCTCTTGGCCCAGTGGGTCTGAGGTTTGCACTGAGACCTCAGAGAAAGAAACGACCCCTGAACTGCAGTGGGTAATGGGGGACCACGGACCCCAGGGCAGGGTGCCTGCCAAGCATCTCCATGGATACCATACAAAGCTGATGTTATGTCAAAGGGCAGAATTCACAGATTCACGTCTCACAGTTGATTTAGAAATCAAAGCCCATAAAGGAAAGGTCAGTTTAAGTTATCCACAGAGTCCAGAATTGCAACCAATTCGTCCCCACACTGGGTAATCCGCACGACTGCGGGAGACAATGTAAAAAAATCTGCCCCATCCTTCCAGAAGGAAGTGACCTGGAAGGACCCCCTCCCTCCGTTCCCACAGCCCCCTGCTCCGGCCCGGTTCCATTACTCACTCCGCCTCTGCCTCTTCCCCTTCATCCCCGGTTGCCCGCGGAGGCGAGATGCAGCCAGCTCAGAACCAGGGCGGCCACACACAGCCCAGGCCGCATAGTCACTCGCCAGCTCCAGGCCCCTGGGAGGAGGGGGTGGTCTCTGGGCGCTGGACAGGCAGGTGCAGGGGTCGTGCTAGAGCCTCTGGGGCTGGGGCAGCGGCAGGAGGCCCAGGCCTGGGCTGTTTCTCAAATCCACCATAATCAGCTAGGGACGGAGGCGGATGTGAGGAGGCCCCCTTTCCATCAGTCCAGAGAACTTTCTTCAAAGGCCCCTTGGTGTGTCACATGGGAAATCTCTTTGTCACTTCATCCGAGATACCTCCAAACACCAATCTGTCAGGGAGGAGAAAGAAGAGCGAATTCGGTGTCATCAAGACGTTCTTGCCTCCAGCTCTCCCTACTGTGCCTGCCCACAAGACTGTACTCAGGGGGATTGTTTTTTTTTGGGGCGATGGAGGTGGGAGTGAATGGGGAAGTGAAGCCATAGCAGCAGTGCTCAGGGTGCTGTTCCTGGCCTTGTGCTCAGAAGTGCCCCTGCTTGCGCTCACCAGACTGTGCGTGGTGCTGGAGATTCGAAACTGGGTTGTGTCCAACAAAGCTACGCACAGGCGCCTTACAGCCTGCACTCTCTCCTGCCCCATATTACCAAGCACCCACCGGCATTCCTGTAGCTCTGCTACTTTTCCCATCTTGCAGAATTCCTTCCCCTGGGACTGAGCTGGCCACACAAGTAGTGGGAATAAGGTGAACATTCGCAGCAAATTGTGGGTCCCTGGGAGCCCACCTGGCCTAGCCCTGCCCAGGATTGGTCTGTTCGAGGCCAGAAGTTCTTTAACTCTCACTTATGCCCTATGAGCGTCAGTAGTAAGGAGCCTTCTCTTCTGAGTGAACCCTGAGTCTTCTCTGACACCCTAGAGCCTGCTCTGGAGCTAGGGCAGCCCCCAACACACATGTACACCACACACACACACACACACACACACACACACACACACACACACACACACAAGGCCCTCTGGGCCGATGGGAGGAAAGGAAGTAAGGCTTCCTCTAGCCACAGAAATTCTGACACAGCAGGCCCCGCGGGCCTGGCCTTTGTGAGAGAATAAAAGAGGCAGCAACAGGGCCCTGGTTGAGACGCAGAGAATGGGGCTAATCCCCCAGCCCAGCGAGAGCCAGCGAGCAATGGCGCTGGACCCACCGGCTGGGGTGATGGGGGCAGGGGAGCTGGGCCCTCCCCAGAGAGCTGTAGCTGTGCCTGGGAAGGTGGAGCCCAACCTGGGAGCCAGATCATGACCCCCTCACATCCCACTCCTGGGATCACACACTGCCCACTGACTCCCACCACAGAGCCTGACGTTGTGACATCCGCCCCCTTTGCAGAGAAGGGGGCCCAGGGGTGCTTCAGTACCAAGAACTTTGCAGAGGCCTCACTGCACACAGGCTTTCTGAATCTCAGTTTCCTCATCTCTAAACTGGGTACGCACATGCCTGTTTTGCATGGGGGAGCCTGGGCTGCCTCTGGGACTGTGAACGACCCTGAAATGCTAGCCAGGAGGGACCCCTCCTGCGCAGGCCCCAGTGCTTTCCCCCTTGGCTTCTTAGGGAGGCCCCAGTAAAGCCCACCTGCTTTGGGAGATAAATCATTATCCCCTGGAGGAGTTCAGCACCTCCCTCCTGGCCTCTCCCACCAGCTTTGAAGGCCAGACACACTCAAGTGGTTAAGCTGCCTTGGGAAGTGTTTACATGAGGCTGACGGATCCCACCTGGCGATGTGGCTTGAGCCAGCAGAGATGCCCCCAGCCACCCCCCAATGCCAGCCCCTCTGTACCCCTGCAGCATTCCCTGCCTGACCTGCCAAATCTTCCCAGCCCCCACTGCATGCTTCCATTACCCTGAGTTTATCAGTTCAGGGTCCGCGGCCCCAAGCAGACAATCTCAGTTTGGCTGTAGAGCACCAAGCTCAAAGGCATCAACTTCCGAGTTCCCACGGTTAAAGCATGAGCTTTAGCGTTCCCGCTGCCTGGCTTCGAAGGTCGGCTCTGCTACTTATTAGCTGTTACCATGGCTGTTACCACTAGCGGCTCTGCCGCCTAGAGCCTCTGTTTCTCTCTCTGCAAGAGGGCAGTGTTTTTATTTCAATAGCTTAAAGGAGTGAATCCATGGAACTGTTTAGAACGGTGTCTGGCACACTGTGACAGCTCCATCATACTTGTTGTATTTCCTATGACTAAGACTTGGTTATGTGTCTACATTCCAATGATCAACGAAAAAGCCAGGAAACGGTTTTGTGTCCTCCGCACACTGACCTTAATATGAGCCCTGTTTTGCAATTTCCATATTTGCTTTTGTCTTTATGGTTGATTGCCTTCTATCAAAGTGATCACTTAAAGTGAAAGCGTTCACCTTTCCTTGGACCTTGGGCATTTTTCAAAGTGATGTCGTGGATACCCGCTCACCTTCCCCAGATATAGCCTTAGGGTGCTCTGCAGCCTTACATTTGAGAAACCGGTGGGCAATATCACAGCAATAAACCTAGTGTTAAGCTCTAGGACTGTGAGTCTTGGACCTTACTGCCATGGGTGCTGATGGATCCTCCTGTTAACCAGAACCTGAAAACTCAGAATTTCACATGAGACGTGAGCAAACACAAGACTCAGCCTAGGAGCCCTAACCCTAGAGTCCCTTCAAATGTGCGCCCCCCCCCACCTCCCGCCCAAGTACAGATCTGTTGGAGAGGATAGAAGCCTCAAGACTTTCAAGAATACACAAGAGCCGCCTCCAACTCATTTCTGTTACTTCCTCCGTCTGATTTCCTTGGCCCCTGGAGATAAATGGTTCTGTGCGTTCGGTTTTTGAGCGCTTCGCAGGCTGGACCAGCAGAGGAACTTGTCTCCAGGTCTCAGGCATGGGGAGAAAGGAGAGGGTAAGGAAGGGCATTTTCTCTCTGCGGGGGATGGGGGTGGGTGAGGGCGCAGCCTGGCCTCGTATGAGGCCCTCGATATACTCGGCACTCTGGGAGGGTAAGAGAATCATTCCTGGGTTTCTTGGTGCTGCGAGGCATCAGCTGGCAGAGGGGTTTGCCCTACGAGTCCAGGGGGTCTGGAGGGCTGGGCAAGGGAGGGCAGCAGGGGAGCTACGACTCCATCTAGGTGAAGAGGCAGAGGGAGGCGGGAAACCGAGGTGAGAGGCCGCAGGAGATAGGTGGTCGGGGGGAGGGGGATCAGCCAAATTGGGAGGGGGCAGGTCACAGTGGGGGCGCGGAGCTGAGGGCGGAGCCTTCCCAGTCTTCGCAGACCGGAATAACTTTCATCTTTTTTTGCCTGCAACACTCTCAGGATAAATTGGTCCGCCTGCGTGCCAGGCCGGATACAGCCCCCAAATGTAAACCATTTCGACGA
This sequence comes from Cryptotis parvus, assembly GCA_021461705.1. NCBI lineage: Eukaryota > Metazoa > Chordata > Mammalia > Eulipotyphla > Soricidae > Cryptotis > Cryptotis parvus. The sequence goes on along the minus strand of JAJIBD010008500.1, from coordinate 47,293 downwards.
TTTCTCATTAGTCCTTCCGGAGACCCGCGACGTGGGGAGTTAAGGCCGCCGAGAGGGCTGGAGCGCTTCGGAGCTAAAGAATTGCGGAGCGGGAGGCGGGACCCTGTAACGCGCCCGCCAGATAGCAGGGGCGAACAAATCCTGCCCGAGGGGAGCCCGCAGCAGCGGGGCTGCCGGCAAAGGCGCTGCCGCCCCGTCGCTCCATCACCGCCCGGCGCGCAAACCCTTCGTTCCATGCCACAGTCCCGGGGAGGTCTAACAGGTGCAGGGGAAGATCAGGGGGCTCTGTAGGTCCGTGCCTGCAACCCCCAACGCCAAGTTAGAATTCCAAGTCAGTGGGTTTCCCACTCCAAGCACCAGCACCAAGAATGCGCGCAGGAAGCTGGGGAGCCCAGGAGGGCGGGGCGCAGGACTCACCTCGACGCCACCAGCAATGCCAGGCGCGCTCGACCCCGCACCCAACCCGTGCTTGACCCCAGCCTGCCCATGCTGGCCCCGTGTCCGACCAGCACCGCACCCGGCGCCCGACTCGCTCCAGACCCCGTGCCCTGCCCCAGGCACTCCGCTGGCCACATCAGACCCCCACTGGGATGCGGAGCAAGGAGCGGAAAGCGGGGCTACCGGACTCGGGGATTAGGGGTCCCGGCCGAGAGACCCGGAGCGTCGGGACTATACTGCGCTGTGCTTCCTGCGGGTGCTGACGGGGAACCCGAGTCAGCCCCAGCAAGGGGTTGCACTGAAGGCTGGCCCGGTGGTGGGGTGCGGCAGGTCTTGCGGGGGCGGGGGGTCAGAGAGGTGCGCTCCTCCACCCTCGCTCCGAGAACGTCACTAGTCCCCTCGCTCCTGCAGTCTCCCCCACACTCAGCGGAGCCCCGACGGGAGGGCCTGTGCGCGCAGGTCTGGGGGAAGGGGCAATGGGTGAGGGGGTCACTCCACCTCCGCGCTGCCAACCTTGGCGGGGGCAGGCCCAGGAGAGGCAAGGGTGCGGCCAGCTCACCCCAGACGCAGCACTGTCCGGGGCGCTCGGCTAGCCCCGCGCTCCGCCCGTCGTTCCCCCAGTTGCTCAATCTGCCCGCGGCTTACGCCTCCGGGACCGGTGCCCCACCCGGCGCATCGGTCCCCTGGCGGGACGCGCTCCGGGTGCAAGAGCCGCGTTTCGGCCGTCCGCTCTGGCTCTCCCTGCGCTGGAGCTCTAGGTCCCGGCCGGGAGACGAGCCAGTGCTCGGCTCGCACGAGGGAGGGAATCCCCACTTTGCAGTCCCACCCCCGAGCCGGCCCCCTTCCCGGGATCCGCAGCAAAAAACGGACTGGAGCTCCAGGCCCGGGAGTGCGAGCCCCCTCCCGCACACCGTGACCCGCGGCCCGGCTGCAAAAGCCTCTGGCGCCGAAGCCTCCGACAGCCACACGGACCCTCAGCTCTGGCCCCCACCCCTTCCCCCACGCCGGACTCCATCCTCGGTCTTCGACACAGCCAACGCACACGCGGGCCCCTCAGGCATCTCGGGTCCCAACCTGGGCCCAGGAGCCAGAGGGACGCCTCACTTCCCATCAGGAACCAGGAAAACGACAAAGATCAGGCTCCACGGGGTCCTGGCCCGCCCACCTCACCCCAGCTCCACTCGAAGGAGCATCTCCCCAATAGAGTCACAAAGGACCCGAGGTGCTGGAGGAGATCTCAGGGGGGACCCAGGCCGCGCTCTGCAAGTAGGCGTCCTGGGTTATATCCCTGGCACCATATACCCTATACCCATGGAGTGACCAGCCTACTCCCAGCACAAAGTGGGAAGTGGCCCAGATCACCACTGGTGCGGCTCCCCAAATTAATAAAAGAAATAAATAAGGTCCCTGGCCCCCAGGTGAAGCCACCTCTATACCTAGGCAGGGGCAAGGAGGAAGGGTTTGGAATAAAACCTGGATTCCTATCCCTGCTCCGTCACTTACTAACACTATGACCCTGTCGAGATCACCCATCTCTCTGAATCCAAGGTTGGAGGGTTCAGTGAAATGAAGGCTTGACTGCCTGTCTGGGTGTGGCCTCTCTTGTGGACCAAACTGTGGGGAGGGGAGCCCACACTGCAGCAGCTCGCAGGAGGGAGAGGGACTCACTGTTGAGGAAGACACCCTCTGTCCTCTGAATGCTTTCAGTCTGGGTCACTGTAAAGTGTCCAAAGCTGGGGCCAGAGCGCTGGTACGGCGGAGAGGGCATTGCCTTGCATGCGGCTGAACTGGCATCCCTGGCATCCCGGATGGTCCTCTGAGCCTTCCAGGAGTGATCCCTGAGGACAGAGCCAGGAGTAAGTCCTGCGCACCGCCCAAATAAACAAACAGAACGAAACAAAACAAAACCCCAAACAAACAAAATGGAAAGTGTCCAGGTTGTTAGCAGGAGCTGAGTTAGAGCAGGGAAGCCGGGCTGACGGGAGGGGAGGTGTACACAGGGTAACCGAGGGCAGGCTCCTTTTCTGAGTGGGAGGGGGCTGACTGTGAGACAAGGGCTCAGAGACTGGGAATGACCCCCTAAAGAGCAGGTAGCAGAGAGGGTGTCCTCCAGAGAGAAAGCAGAGCATGGGGCCCAAATGCCCAGTGGCTGGGCTCACTCAGAGTGGTGCCAAGTCTGCGGAGGCATAGGCCACTTCCCAGCAGGTCCTGGATCCTGCCACCCGCCTCCCCCAGCCCTGCCCTTGCCTTTCCCTGCATCTCACTGGCCCTGAGCCCTGCGCTGAGCCTAATCAAACAGCCCCAAATGCCGAAAACTCAGTGTTTATTTTATTTTATTTTTTTTACACACTTGCATAACTCCCTGACAAGCCACGCCAGGCATTGGGCTTTTTGTTTGGTTTTATTTTGCTGCATTTAGGGGAGGGAAGGGGAGAGAGAGAGAGAGAGAGAGAGAGAGAGAGAGAGAGAGAGAGAGAGAGAGAGAGAGAGAGAGAGAGAATCACAAAACTTTGCAGCCCTAGAAGATGCCTTGCCCAGGCAGTAGGCTCGGGTTTCCCGCCTGAGGAAAAGTCTGCGGGAGTTGGGGGCTTTGCTACTAGGCTCAGGAATGAGTGAGAAAGAGAAAAAAGACACCTGGGTCAGAGATGATATGAATTAAAACCATGTGACGAAAATGGATGAATAATAGAGAGCATCTCGCGTACACCTACGGGAACTCAAGGTCTGCCTCCTGAGCACATAGTTACTCACCTGTACAACCGGCATTCTCTCTCCCCTTCTTCCCTTTTCTCAGTTTATTTCTCTCTCCCTCTTGTAGGCACACCTGACAGTGCTTAGGGGCTACCTGGCTCTGGGTTTGGGTCACTCCCAGAGGTGCATCAGGGGACTGTGCAGTGTCCATGACTGAGTCCCTGTCTCCAGCCCACTGCACTGTCTCTCAACCCCTTTGTTGTTCTCTTTCACAAATGTGAGTTCTAAGCTCTGGGTATGGCAAGTTGCTCAGAGACAAGCAAGAGTGCCGTGCTGGTGTGACTGTGCATGCTGCTGGGAAATGCAGGCTCTCTTCTGGCATCCTCCAAACTCCCTCCATGAAGTGTCACCCTGCTACCTGGAAGTCAGCCTCCAGACTGGTTTAGAGCTGTCCACCACACATCACTGTGCTGTGACCAGTCATCTCTCCAGCTGAATCACAAGTCCCTTCAGGGGAGATGCTAACAGATTAATCCTTCTGGCCATGGGCAAGCTGAACCCCCCAAAGCCCAGAACTATGCTCTGTATTGATCCTGTAGGCTCACTCAGGATGATGCCACAGCTCATTACCCTGTCTCACCTGAGCCCCAGGCATTCTCTTTGGGAGACCAAGGGTCAGGGCTATAACTCCTTGAAGTGAGTCTTACGCTCTACGCCATCCCTTTTACCAAGTGAGAACTCTCCTACCACATTGTTACTATCAGCATAAACTTCAGCTACAAGAAACAGACCTATTCAAAAGATTTTTTAACAGTTCTCTATCAAGAAGAGTAGAGGTTGTGAACACCCAGCAGTTCAGAAATCACAACGAAATACTTCCCATATTCTTATTCTACCATCGTCAGTATATTGACTGCAGCCCTCTTGATCACAAAGTGACTACAGAAACTCCAGGCACCTCATTTTCACCAACCAACTGTAGCATTAAAGTTCTTAACTGGCATTTTGGAGGGAGGAGAAGAGGGTTTTGGATACATTTCTGCAGTGCTTAGGGGCTATCCCTGACTCTGTACCCAGAGTTATATGTGGTGTCAGGGATCCAACCAGGTCAACTGTATGGAAGCCAAGTGCCTTAGCCCTGGTACATCCCTCCCACACTTAATTGGCATTTTAAAATAACTCAAATAGTAAATGCCATCTTATGTTTATTTCATTACAAACCCAAAAATAAGTCGGTTTTAATTTTTTTTGGTTTTTGGGTTGCACTTTGCAGTGCTTAGGACTTACTCCTGGTTCTGCACTCAAGCCTCACTTCTGGAAGGGTTGGGGGACTATAGGGCTGGGAACCAAACACGGGTTAGCCATGTGCGAGAAAATCGCCCAACCCACTATACAGCACAACAGGTAGGGCACTCTCCTCGCACAATGCCAACCCAGGTTCAATCCCCAGCATCCCATATGGTCCCCCAAGCCCACCAGGAGTACAGAACCAGGAGTAACCATTGAGCATCAGAAGGTGTGACCCTCAAACACCCCCAAAAAGTTGTTTGACTAATGAATTACATGACTTGCATCACTTGTCTTCCTGTTGTTCATTGATTTGCTCGAGTCAGTAACGTCTCCATTCATCTCTGTTAAGTGCTAGTATAGCCCAGTGGCATCTGCTTACTCCAGAAACACGAAGAGCCTCAAACCGTTCATCAGGTCATGAGAATGAGGTCTATTATTGCTATTGTTTTTGGCATATCAAATACAAAACAAACACAGGAGAAGGATTGCACCATACAGCAGAGCTAGTATCCCGAGTCTACCTGAACTATGTGGGGAAGGGTGTTTCCAGATGAAGGAGAACTCTGTCAGCAATGAAAAAGGCCCTGAGAAAGTTTATGATCATCCCTGGTCAGTGAAAGGTGAGCTGACTCTGCCCATCAATCGTGGCTTCTTTACAAGCCTTAGACTTCTGGCCCTGTTGTTCTTGGGGATCTTGCCAGCTTCTGTTTCATGGAGGCAATACAGGACAGTGGTACATGGACACTGGACTTGGTCCCCTGTAGTTCAAAGCTCATCTCTACCACTCACTAACTCAGAGTCTTTGGACAAGACCTTACATCTGCCTGAGACTAGGTTTTCTTCTCTATGAAGTAGGTCTAGCGACAATACCTCCCGCACTACCATTCTTATGGGGATACCTAAGGGCAGACATTGAAAGCGCACCTTGCTAGGAGTTCCAGTAAATATGTAGCACATGCTGACTCTTATAATTAGCTTTAATTTTGTCCTTTTGTACAAACTGAATATGATCATATGCCAGATCCTGAGCTGGAAATGGAGAACTGGGAAAGAACTAAGAAAGAAAGTCAGAAAGAACTGACTTTCACACTGTCATTCTAGGAGCATGCGCATGCAGAGGCAGAGTTAGGAGGAGAGGGAGGGGGAGCAGCACGATGCGCCTCCTCGAGGGGTCAGAGAGATGGCTGTCTAAGCAGAATCTGGAAAGGACTCGCGATTTTTCAGGCACAGGGATAGAAAAAAGCATTCAGGGGGTTGGAACAATAGCTCAGTGGGGAGGGCACTTGTTTTGCATGTGGTCAACCCATGTTCAATCCCCAGTACCCCGTATGGTCCCCTGAGAACTGCCACGAGTGATCCCTGAGCATGGAGCCAGGAGTAAGTAACCCCTGAGTACCACCAGGCGTAGCCCCAGAAACATAAGATGAAAAGGCGCCCAGGCAGAGGGACTGATCCTGGATGTGTCTGGGTGCCCTTAGTCTAAGCAGCTGTGCTCTGTCGGGGGGGAGTCAGGAGCAGGGAGATGGAGGAGGGGAGCCCTGAGATCCTTTCGGGAGAGCCAGGCTTTAGAGTGGGGTCTTTGCCTTCAGGACCTGTGGGGTGGCTGAGAGGCAGGGCTGGAGTTATGCTGTGCAGGGGTGCCCTGGCAGCTCTGGGGTGGGGCAATGAGGAGGAGAGGGGAGAGGATTGAGTGGGTCTTGGCCAAGAACAGGCGCTGTTCTTCTTGTCAGCTCACCCTCCTCTCTAGAGGCCCCAGCGGAAGCCCACAGCCACCAGACACATTCCCCCACGCTACAGGAGCTGGTTCCCCTAAAGCCCTCTGGGGCACAGAGCCACATGCTGCCCTCCTCTCCTCCATCCCTTCCTTCACCTGCCAGCCCACTGCCCACCTGGGCTGCCCACCGTCGGCCGTGAGGCCTGTCTTACGCAAACCCATGCCTGTCTCTAAGACCTTTTCTCCACCAAGCTCTTCCGGAGAGCTTCATGTCCGTGGAGGCAGCGCCACCACAAACACCTCCGGGGCCTCTCACACAATGGGCCTCCCCCACTCTCACCCTCTCCCCTTCCATCCCCCATTTCTCTGGCCCCAGGCTGCTTCCCTCTGAGCATACCCATCCCTGAAACACCACACACCACTGCCCCAGATTCTCATCCCTTCCTCTGAAACTGGGTACAGGTGGATCCATGTATAACTGCCCCCCAGTGCTGGGGATCAAACCCTGGTCTCATGCATACTAGTCACTGAGCCGCCTCCCAGCCCTCTAACTCCATTCCTGATGTTTTCAGCTCCTCCATCAGGGTGCTCACTCATCTCCACTATCCTGCACTGTCTGCTTCCTCCTGCTGAGCTCTGCGGGGCAACACTCAGTGATGGAGGGGCACTGGACCACTGCAAACCCATAGCAAGCCTTGGCTGCTCCTGTCATTGGGGTTACCTCTAGGTCATCAGACCTCACCCACATGAAGATACCCAAGAGTGTTTCCTCCCAGGTCCTACCTCTGAAATGACATGTGGGTCCCTGCCCCTGCCGCCACCTAGAGCTCCTCTGCCTTGATGAACCAAATTGGAAGAGCTTGCTTGCTTGCTTGCTTTCTTTCTTTCTTTCTTTCTTTCTTTCTTTCTTTCTTTCTTTCTTTCTTTCTTTCTTTCTTTCTTTCTTTCTTTCTTTCTTTCTTTCTTTCTTTCTTTCTTTCTTTCTTTCTTTCTTTCTGTCTGTCTGTCTGTCTGTCTGTCTGTCTGTCTGTCTGTCTGTCTGTCTGTCTGTCTTTCTGTCTTTCTTTCTTTCTTCTCTTTCTCCTTCCTTCCTTCCTTGCTTGCTTGCTTGCTTGCTTGCTTGCTTGCTTCCTTCCTTCCTTCCTTGCTTGCTTGCTTGCTTGCTTCCTTCCTTCCTTCCTCTTTTTTTTTGCTTTTTGGGTCACACCTGACAATGCTCAGGGGTTACCTGCCTCTGCATTCAGGAATTACTCTTGGCAGTGCTCAGGGGACCATATGAGATGCCGGGATAGAACCTGGGTCAGCCACATGCAAGGCAAATGCCCTACCTTCTGTACTATCACTCTGGCCCCTCATTCTTTTCTCCTTGGTCTTTGAGGCACACCTAGCAGTGCTCAGGGATTACTCCTGACTCTGCACTCAGGAATCACTCCTGTCTGTGCCCAGGGGACCATTTGGAATGCTGGAGATGGAACCTGGGTTGGTCATGTGAAATGCAAATGCCCTACCTGCTGTACTTTCGCTCTCGTCCACGACTTTAATTCTTCCTCCTCCCTCACCTCCCACATCCACTCCCTGGGCAAGTTCGGTGGACCTACCTTAGACCAGCCCTGTCTGTTCACGTTGTGCCTAGCTGGATGGTGGCGAGAGTTCCTGACTGTTGCCTCTGTTTCCTCCCTAGTCCTCATTAACGCAGGCTTCACACAGTAGCCAGAGTCTGTCTGAAAAATGATGAAGCAGATTCCATCCCTCACCCCCTGCTTCAACCTTCCAGTGATTTTCCATCACGTGGAGAATCAAATCTAAGCAGCATCCCTTATAAGGCCACGTCCCTCCAACTCCATCTCCTGCCTCTGGGCTCCAGTCTCGCCAGGTCTCTTCTCAAGCTTTGATTATTCCAGACCCCTCATCTCAGGGCCTTTGCACGGCCTTCAGCTGGCCAGCTCTCCCATCACTCTTCATGGGTGAGGCTTCTGTTCTTTCCTCCAAACATCACTGTCTCCCCAGTCTCTCCCCCTGCACAGACTCATCTGTCCCTAGCAGAGCTTCCTGTCTGTGGCATTGCAAAATCAATCTCGTATCATCTATTTGCTGGCTTTGTTTGGAGGTTAGAACTACCTGCAAGCTCGGTCCCTCTCATAGTCTCGTTCACCTTTGCCAATGGCCCAGTTCCAAATCCCTCTCATCACTACCTGTAGCTCCTGCTCCTCGTTCTCTGGCTCTCTGCACCTCATATTTATGAATGGAGGGTTGGGTTTTGAGCCATACATACCCTGTAGTGATCAGGGCTTACTCCTGGTTCTGAGCTCAAGATTCACTCCTGGTGATGCTTGGGGGTGACCATATAGGGTATCTGGGATTAAACCTGGCTTGGCCATGTGCAAAGCAAGCAACTTACTGACTGTACTTTTCTAGCCCCAATTATTATTTTTACACTTGATCTGATTGTGCCCAGCCGCTCATGAGGTGCCTGGGAGGGATGGCAGGTTCTAGCCCTGGCCCGCCACCCCAGCAGAGCCTCACAACAAGCCAGACGACCCCCACTCCATGAAGGCCCTCCATTTTCCACATCCGAACTTCTTCCTCGTCAGAATTCCACCCAGCAGACCAGCCTATCACAGCCTGGCTCGCGCGGCCGGTTCATCAATAAATGCTGGATTTTGAGATGACTACAAGAGTATGCTACCCACACGGCAGAGCCTGGCAAGCTACCTGTGTCGTATTTGATACGCCAGATACCAGTAACAATTATAGACCTCATTCCCATGACCTGATGAAATGGTTTGAGGCTCTTTAAGTTCCTGGAGCAAGCAGGTGCCCTTGGGCTCTACTTGCATGAGACAGGTCATATGGAGATGTTACTGGTGCCCGCTCGAGCAAATCGAAGATGAACGGGAAGACAGTGATACAGTGATACACTTGATCTTAGCCAAAAGGGACGAGAAGTGATCAATATTTTTATAGGGACTTCCCAGAAGTACTAAACCTAGTCGTGCTCAAGAGGCCATGTGTGTGTGTGTGGGGGGGGTGCGGAGCAATAGCACAGCAGGTAGGACTTTTGTCTCGTATGCAGCTGACTCGAGTTCGATCCCGGCATCCCATATGGTCCCCTGAGCACCACCAGGAGTGATTCTTGAGTGCAGAGCCAGGAATAACCCCTGAGCATTGCAGAGTGTGGTCCAAAACTTCCTTCCCCCAAAACATGAGGCTATGGGGGGGTGCCAGGGACTGAACTCAGGGCCTCATGTATGACAGCAGTTTTACCCCTTCAAGCTATCTCCCTGATGCCTTTTTAAAAGAAAAAAGAAAGGCTATGCACACCCAAATTGGAATGCAGACAGCCCCAGAACGGAGCGTCTGGGCTGGCTTCTGTAAAGCTGATGTCACGTGCCTCAAGACTCTGCTCGTGGCCCTCCACTCTCTCCCCTATCTTGCACTGTGGGCAAGTCTAAGTTATTCCTGGTCCTTTTCCCTTATCTTCATCCTTGGACTAATACAGAGAAAAGGCACAACGCTATAAATTAAGAGAGAAAGTGTGGTGGCTAATTTTATGTGTCCAGTTGCCTAGGCCATGGTACAAACATCATCCAAGATGTTTCTGTAATGACATTTATTGGAGATTACATTTAAATATTAGACTTTGAATGAAACACAACCTGAAGCCTCTATACTGTAGGGGGAGGCTTATCTAATGAGTCAGAAGTCTTAGGCAAGGGCCAGAGAGATAGCAAGCAGGTAGGGTGTTTGCCTTGCACGCAGCTGACCCCTGGTTTGCCTCCCGGCACTACATATGGTTCCCTGAGCACTGCCAGGAGTAATTCCTGAGTGCAAAGCCAGGAGTAACCCCTGAACATCGCTGGGTATGACCCAAAAAAGGAAAAAAAAAAGTCTTAGGTGAAAAATGACTATCCAGGGGCCGGAGCAATAGCTCAGTGGGTAGGGCGTTTGCTTTGCACGCGGCTGGCCCATGCCGGCCTGGGTTCGATTCCTGGCATCCTATTTAGTCCCCCAAGCACCTCCAGGAGTAATTCCTGAGTGCAGAGCCAGGAGTAACCCCTGAGCATCGCCGGGTGTGACCCAAAAAGAAAAAGAAAATGACCTCTCATGAGCAAAAATGGAATATGCCAGCAGATGCCCTGAGGACAGAACTGCAGTGCCCCTTTTTCCATGTGTCTCCAGTGTGCCAGCCTACCCTATATTTTTCAGATTTGATAAGCCACAATAATCATGGGAGTCAATTGTTTAACACACAACTCACCCACACACACATGCATGCACACACACACTCACACACACCCTATTGATTCGGTTACTTAGGGTAAACATTACGATACATCTTTTCCATTTTGGGTCACTCCCAGCAATGCTCAGGGGTTACTGCTGGCTCTATGCTCAGGACTCCTGGTGGTGCTTGGGGGACCATATGTGATGTCGGGGACCCGAACCCAGGTTGATCACGTGCTATCACTCCAAACCCCAAATGTTTCAATATTAACACTTAATATTGTAAGCGGTAATAAAACCTTAGCTAAAAAAATTCCCAAACTCTTTCTAGGTGACATTATTTTCACATATGGAAACATGTTTGACCTGAGATCCAGTACACTCAGGTTCTTGCCTCTGGTCACCTACATGCCAGCTAGAAAGTCTCTCTGAGGCTTCTATGATGCATCTCCCTTGGGTAATGTATTCCCAGGTCAAGAGAGAGGCCGACAGGCCACACAGCTGCTTAAGGTCAAACCCATGGGCTTTCCTAGTGTCCGTCTTCTGACCCAGAGCAATGCTGCCTTACCTCTCCCTCTAGTGGGAACCCTGGCTCCGTGCATGGGCTCCACCTCCCTTCACCAGCACCGTGTCCGGGCTCTGTCATCTCTGCCAAGTGACACTGCTCTTCATTTGTGGCCCAGAGTGAACCTTTAAATACATAAGGGGGCCAGAGCCATAGCACAGCAGGTTGGGCATTGGTCTCGTATGCTGCCAACCTGAGTTCAATTCTGGGCATCCCATATGGTCTCGCAAGCACTGCCAAGAGTGATCCCTGAGCACAGAGCCAGGAGTAAAGCCTTGATCATAGTTGGGTGTGCCCCAAAAAAAAAAAAAAAACCCTTGAAAGTAAAAATAAAAGCCAGGCTGCAGAGAGCTCAAAGGGCAGAGCACATGCTTTACACGCGGGAGGTCAGGGTTTGACAGTCCTCTCCCCCAAGCCCAGCATCCCTGGGCAGTAACCCTGGAGCATTGTGCCAGGAGTGGTCCCTTGGTACCACCAGGTGTGGTTCTCAATGTCTTCAAAATGATAATAAATAAAAACATAATCTATTCCCTATGACGGGTATAGCAAATTACCTCAGACTCAATGGCTTGAAATGATACAAATGTTCCTTCCACTACAGCTCCGAAAGTCAGAGTCCAATGGGAGTTGCAAAGACTGAGCTATTTCTGGAGTTTGGGGAAAGAGTCTTTCATTGCCTTTCATTCACTCTCGGGAGTTTCTCACACTCCCAGTTCTGTGTATCCTTCCTTGCACTGCTGTGATCTTCATTTCGAGCCTTACCTCTCCTTCCTCTGATACTCCTGCTTCCCTTTCACGAGGACCCTTGTGGTTTTAATGGACCCACCTGTCCTATCCAAGACAAAAGCCCCATCTCAAGATTTATTTTTTGTTTGTGGGCCACAGCCAACTATGCTCAGGGATTGCTCCTGGTCGTCCTTGGGGGACCATACGTGGTGCCAGGTATCAAATCTGTGTTGGCCCTGTGCACCCTACCCATTGGGCCCATCTCATGAGCTTCTGGAAGTCAAAAGTCAACGGGGGTTGCAAGGGCTGAACTTGCAACTTAAAACATTTCTTTTTTTTTTTCTTTTTTGGGTCACACCCGGCAATGCTCAGGGGTTACTCCTGGCTCTGCACACAGGAATCACTCCTGGTGGTGTATGGGGGACCATATGGGATGCCGGGGATTGAACCCAGGCCAGCATGGGCTGGTCGTGTAAAGGCAAACGCCCTACCCGCTGGGCTACCGCTCCGGCCCCACTTAAAACATTTCTTTAAGGTTCGTGTGTGTGTGTGTGTGTGTGTGTGTGTGTGTGTGTGTGTGTGGTTTCTGGGCCACACCTGGCAATGCTCAGGGGTTACACTCAAAAATTACTCTTGGCGGTACTCTGGGACCATATGGAATACTGGGGATTGAATCTGGGTCTTATGCATGCAAGGCAAGCACCCTACCCTCTGTACTATCTCTCTAGATTCTACAAATCTCTTTTGATGTACTTTTTGATGTAGTCTACTATCTCTTTTTGATGTACCAGGTATTGTTCAGACCTTGGATGCAGACATCACTGAAGGGACATGCTACCATTACATTCTTTTGGGGGGGCACACTCTGGTGCTCATGGCTACTTCTAGCTCAATGCCCAAGGGTCATTGTAGTGGTGCTTAGGGGCCCATGCAGTACTGTAGTTCTGAGGATCAGAGCCAGGTCTCCAGCACACAAAGCATGCACTCCAACTCTTTTTTTTTTTCTTTTTGAGTCACACCCGCGATGCTCAGGGGTTTCTCCTGGCTCTGCAGAACTAGAATTCTTTAGCTCTTTGAGTCATTTCCTCATCACCCCAGAATACATTTTTAATTAATTAATTTCATTTATTTATTTTTTTTTTGGGTTACACCCAGTGATACCCCTGGCTCTGCGCTCAGGAATTACTCCTGGCAGTGCTCAGGGGACCATATGGGATTTCGGGATTGAACCTGGGTCATCCGCGTGCAAGGCAAATGCCCTATGTGCTGTTCTATCACTCCGCCTCCTAATTTCTTTTTATTTTTTAGGTCAACTCAGCAGTGTTCAGGGCTTATTCCTGGCTTTGTGCTCAGAGGTCACTCCTGGAAGTAGTTGGGGACTATATGTGGTGCTAGGGATCAAAGGCATGTGCTAGGCAAGCATCCTTCCTGCTCTACTAGCTCCCTGACCCCAAGAATAAATTTAAAAACATATTCATGTATCAGTTGAAGGGCATTTGGTGTAACTCAATAATAGCAACTCAAGATGATTGTCTCGGAAACAGAGAGGAAGACTGTGTCAGCGACCTCGGCCCTGTCACTGGCGGGCAGCAGGGAAGGCTGAGTTTTTCCTGCGTGGGTGCTGCTCTGTGCTGGTTTCAGTGCTGTGAACTGCAGGACCTGTCCTCAGGGGACAGAGCAGGGAAACAGACTAGCAGCGACCCTCAAGTGCCACAGCATGAATGACAGGCTCTGGGCTGGGGTCCACCTCTCTCTGCACCCACACCCGTGTCCGTCTGATCAGTCAAGATGGGGTGGTGCTTTTCAGATACTAGGTGCAGCCAACCGAGATGCTTCCCACACCAGCTGCATCTCCACCAACCCAGCGTAAGCTGAGGGTGACTGTGAACCCCAGTCATGCACAGCGCCCTCCCCGCCCGCTCTGGGCCACTTTGCTTCATCTACCTTAAAAGGGCTCAGATTTGCATTAGCCTACAGCAGGGAGAATCACCTATCACAAGTCTATTTGACTGCATTTTTATTTGGGGGTTTTGGGGTTACCTGAGGTCCATCTCCCTCACCACCAAAACAAAACCAAATAACATCACTGCTCCATATTTCAAGTACGGTTTCTACCAAATATGTATTACTTTGGCATCATTATAAAGTTAAAGAACTTAACCTGTGGGCGGAGCCATAGCCCAGTGGATAGGGCATTTGCCTTGCTGCGGCCGGCCTGTGCCGGCCTGGGTTCGATCCCGGCATCCCATATGGTCCCCGAGCACCGCCAGGAATAATTCCTGAGTGCAGAGCCAGGAGTAGCCCCTGAGCATGGCGGGTGTGACCCAAAAAAAAAAAAAAAAAAAAAAGAACTTAACCTGGGGCCGGAGCAATAGTTCAGTGGGTAGGGCGTTTGCCTTGCAGCGCCTGACCTGGGTTCGATCCCCAGCATCCCATATGGTCCCTTGAGCACCGCCAGGAGTAATTTATAAGTGCAGAGCCAGGAGCCAGGAGTAACCCCTGAGCATTGCCACGTATGACCCCCCAAAAAAGAACTTAATCTGGTACTAGAGAGATAGCACAGAAGCCAGGGCATTTGCCTTGCATGGGTCCAAACTGGTTTGATCGCCAGCATTGCATATAGTTCCTGAAGCCCCACCAGGACTGATCCCTGAGCACAGAACCAGGAATAATTCTGAGCATTGAGTGTAGCCCCAAAACAATCCAAACAAACAAACAAACAAAAATCTTGTAACCTGAACCATGGAAAGTCAAGACCGTCTGTACAGAGACGTGGTCAAGATGGCAGCCCAGCAGCAGGCGCCAGACTGGCCGGGGGCGGCAGCTCCCGCACTCTTAACAGCCGATGGGGAATAAACTTTCTGTGTGGGTGAACATGGGGGCCCTTCAGATACTCGTCTCCGGGAGAGCGCTGTTAAAGGAAACCGCCGCCCGCCAGCCTGCCACAGAGCCAGCCCGGATCAGGACTCGTGAGGACAGCGGCCGCGTGGCTACCAGCTGCCGAAGTTTCACCCGCTCTTGGCCCTATGGGAGGTGGCAGAGTTTAAACGTGTCTGAATAGGGCTCTTTGGGGTGTGACCGGGCACAATCAGGGAGCAAAGGTCCTGGAGTTGAGGGGGTGCCCTGGGCTTCCACCATGGGGCCCTGGAGGTTCACCAGGCAGGGTGGTCTCGCCACCTTTTCTTCCCCAGTCCAGGCCACACCGCCTGCAGCATATTATGGAGGAAAACCTCCCTGAGCACTAACTGTGTGGAGACCTAGGATGGGGGCATGTGCCCCTGGTCAGGGTCTACTGGAGTGGTGGCTGCAGCCTGCCCAGAGTGCCCAAGTGGCAAATGGTACCATCCCAGGCTCCAGTCCTGATCCCTGCCAGGGCCACTGCGACCATCACTACTGGGGTCCCAGGGGGCACAGCATTGTGGGCGGGTCAACCTGGAAGCCCGGGGCGAGTGAATTGGCAGCCTGATGGTACCTTCAGGGTTCCTGATACTTCCCAAATCACTGCTGTGCTTCTGACCAGACTCCAACAACTCGGGACCAAGTTTCCCAAGAAATTTAACTTCCCTAAATTTAGGTAAGTGGGAGCCACACTCCAAATCACCTCCAGCTCAGCCATGCAGTTTGAGTTTCAGAAACCCATAAATAAACCTCAAGAGATATCAAAGCCACAACTAACCTTGGAACTGCTCAAGGCTGAGCAGACTGGAGTTACAGAGGGAGGGGCGTATTTGCCAGTGCCCACCCAGGCAGAACTCCCAGCCACTGCTTACTCTCACAGTCCAAAATCACTGCCATGCCCCAGCCAGACTCCACTATCTGGAGTAGACCTCACTGGGATATTAACCTGCTGAAATTTTGGGGTTTGCAGGTTTTGAATTTTCCAGGGTTTCCGGAGTCTGGTTGGGTTACCTCCCCATTTTCCTGTACTTCTGGAAGACCTGGCAGTCACGTCCATACCCCAAAGTCACTACCCAGTTAAAAAAAAACTACTCCAGCTGTACCTTCTGGATAAAAATACAGAACAGCCCTAACAAATACAATGACATCTTAGCACCTGTATTGCAAACCATAATGCACAAAAGGGGAGAGAGAGAGAGAGAGAGAGAGAGAGAGAGAGAGTGCAAGAAGAAAGGTACCTGCCATAGAGGCATATGATAGGGGGTGGGTGGGAGGGAAACTGGGGACATTGGTGGTGGGAAATGTGCACTGGTGGAGGTATGGGTGCTGGAACATTGTATGACTGAAACCAGATCATGAATAGCTTTTGATGGTCAATCTGACCATGATTCAATTATAAATTAATTAATTAATTAATAGATAAATAAAAATAAACAAATAAAAGAATCAATTGTACATGCCTGAGAAAACTGAAACGATCAAGAAGGTGGTGTATTGAGGTGGGCCTTTCCGTCATGATCCCACTACATTAGGGTTTCTCTTTAAAGAAAAAATCTTGACTTCTTGATGGGTAGAAATGTTATCATTGGCATTTCTCTGTGACTGGTAAATGAAATCTATATTACAAACAACTTCCCCTAAACATTTCTTCTGTGAATATTTCTCCATACCATGGGGTTTACCATCTGCAGTTGTATCTGACAGTTATATACCAAGAACACTTATTTATTCATCTTATCTTTTTTGGGGGCTAGTGCACACCTGCCAGTACTCCATAGCTACTCCTGACTCAGTGCTCAGGGGCCACTCCCAGCAGAGTTGTGGGGGGATCGTTTGTGTCAAACGTTCAACTGGGGTTTGTTGCATGTAAAATTACATGCCTTACCCCCTGTACTAGCTGTCTCTGGTCCCTGTCTTTGGTGAAAGGATTTCCCCATTCCCATTTAACTGATAAGGAAACTGAGTCACAGACTCTGAGGGGCTGATTGTTGGAAGCCAGGCCTGGATTGCAAGTCCAGTGGCCTGACCCTATATCCCTGCCTGACCTGTCCCCCTGAGATGCTGAGAACAGTCCAGGTCAGGAACATGACCCCAGCTGAGTATGTTTCACTTACTATGCATGAGAGGGAGAGTGTGCAAGTATAGCCCACGCTGGGGTGGGT
Organism: Cryptotis parvus; assembly: GCA_021461705.1. Lineage (NCBI taxonomy): Eukaryota > Metazoa > Chordata > Mammalia > Eulipotyphla > Soricidae > Cryptotis > Cryptotis parvus. The sequence continues at coordinate 30,585 of JAJIBD010008500.1, read as the reverse complement.
GGGATGAGGAAGAGCTGAGACAAGACTGCGGGATACTCAAACACCAAAGAAAGTTCAACTTTAGTCTGAAGGATAAAAACTACAAAATCCTCCACCTCTTGCTGCTTCCAGAAAACCAGGGCCATCTCCTGATTTTTTTTTATTCAGATTGTCACTATGTGCCCAGCCACTCATGAGGCACCCGGGAGGGATGGCAGGTTCTAGCCCTGGCCCAACACCCCAGCAGAGCCTCACAACAAGCCAGATGATCCCCACTCCATGAGGGGCCTCCATTTTCCACATCTGGACTTCCCCCTTGTCAGAACTCCACCCAGCAGACCAGCCTATCACAGCCTGCCTGGCTCATCGAGATCCACCCTGCAGCAATCTTTTTTTAAATCAGGCCCAGGTGCTGATCCAGAGACTCACAGACATGGGGCAGAGCTGCTACTGGCTCTCCCCTGTGCCCAGCCGCTCATGAGGCACCCGGGAGGGATGGCAGATTCTAGCCCTGGCCCAACACCCCAGCAGAGCGTCACAACAAGCCAGATGATCCCCCACTCCATGAGGGGCCTCCATTTTCCACATCCAGACTTTCCCTCCTCAGAACTCCACCCAGCAGACCAGCCTATCATAGCCCGGCTGTGCGGTTCATCAATAAATGCTGGATTTTCAGATGACTACAAGAGTATGCTACCCGCACGGCAGAGCCTGGCAAGCTATCTGTGTCGTATTTGATATTCCAGATACCAGTAACAATTATAGACCTCATTCCCATGACCTGATGGAATGGTTTGTGGCTCTTTATGTTCCTGGAGCAAGCAGGTGCCCTTGGGCTCTACTTACATGAGGCAGGACATATGGAGATGTTACTGGTGCCTGCTCGAGCAAATCGATGATGAACAGGAAGACAGTGATACAGTGATTGTCACTATGATGAAGTGCATAAAGGAGTCGATGGAAAGAACCCTTCGGAGTTTGCTATTTTCCAGCTGACTCTTTGGGGACACCCTGCTAAGCACTACCAACAACAATCTTACAAAGTCCATAAAGGATCTCTCCTCCGACAAATCTCATCCTTCCCGGAAATTAACCGACATGTTACTGTTCTCTAGTACAGAGAAGACAAATGTGGTTGTGTTTCAGGTTAGTCTTGGACAGCCTCAGAAATCCAGTTGCTGTAGAGTTCCTAAACTTAATATTCTCATCAATTACTATAGATTATGGAATTTTCCTATGTCACCTCCTGAGAGGTCATTAGAAGTTAGGGTTGGTTCCTGTGTTTTTAAAAGTCTTCCTTTTTAGACGAAGTGGAAACATGAACTTGCCTGTTTGTTAGGAAATCCAGATATGCGTCCTATGTAAAGGTTGCATTTTTAATAAAATTTAAAAAAATTAAAAAAAATTTATTATGCCACTGTGACAATTACAAAGCTGTTCATGATTGGGTTTCAGTCCTTCAGTGTTCCAGCACCCATCCCTGCACCAGTGCACTCTTTACAACACCAGTGTCCCCAGATACCCTCCCTCTCCCCCAGCCTGCCTCTATGGCAGACTCTTTTCTTTTCTTCTTTCTTTTCTTTTTCTTCTTCTTCCTCTTCCTCTTCCTCCTTCCTCTTCCTCCTCCTCCTTCTCCTTCTTTCTCTTCTTCCTTTTCTTCCTTCTTCTTCTTCTTCTTCTTCCTCTTCTTCCTTCTTCTTCCTTCTTCTTCCTTCTACTTCTTTCTTTTCTTCTTTCTTTTCTTCTTCCTCCTTCTTCTTCCTCTTCCTCTTCCTCCTCCTTCTTCTTCCTCTTCCTCCTCCTTCTCCTTCTCCTCCTCCTCCTCCTCCTCCTCCTCCTTCTTTTTCTTCTTCTTCTTCTTCTTCTGCTTCTTATTCCTCTCTCTCCCTATCTCTCTTTCTCCCTTCTATAGAGTTGATTTTTACAAGTAAAGTATTCTCTCTTTGTGACTAAAAAAAGCTTCACAAAATAAGGGCTACCCCCACCCAGACTGCAGGGCCCAAGACCGGGGCACTGGGAACCCTGAGTTTGGGAGGCACTGCCACTGGATAGCCTGGCCGTAGCTCCCCTCACTTTGGAGCAGGTGGAACCAGGACCAGCACAGGGTGGGAAATTCTCCAAGGTGGTTTTGCAAGTTTGTGAACCTGAACTTGTGTCCCCCCTGACTTCCAGTCACTTTGAGATGTCAAGCTCTGGAACAAACAGCAACAAATAGGACAGACGGTGACACTGGGGCTGGGCGTCGGGGCTGTGGGAGCTCGAGAACTGCCTGGTGCACTGCAGTACTCAGGAATCGCTTTGCTTAGCTGGGGCTTTGCAAGGTCAGATCCCAATGTGCAGCAGAGGGGGCGGTGTTCAGCCAGGGGGCTGCAGGGAGCAGCCATGTGGCCAGAGGAGAAGGTGGGGCTTGGTTCTGGGTCCCCCTGAGACCTAGTGTGGGACATTTGTGTCAGTCCTGCCAGCCAGACACCCCAGACAGTGCCACCAAGCAGGCTAGACTAAAGGTTTGTGTCCAGGGTAGAGTCTGGCTCAGTGGAGAGAAGGCGAACCCTGTGTTTAGTTCAGGCTCATTCTACATCAGGGCTTCTCGCTCCTACTTCAAACTCCTTCCACCCAACTTGAACCTCAGGCCAGCACTGCCTCAAACCCCTGGGACTCGAGATGTGGTTGATTCTCAATTAATTTTGGGTCTTTGTGTTTTCAGAAAACTGTTACTGCTGCCACTTTCCCCCCATGTCACACCTCCCCCCCATACACACACATTCAGTTGCATGATCCCATTGGGCTTTGCTACCCACAGTTTAAGAAACTCAACTCCAGAGCAGATCAGGTCTGAGCGATCTCAGATTGAGGACAGGCAGGATGTGGAGGGACCTCCAGGAGACAGGCAGAGGAGCCAGGCCCCACGGCTGAGTCGAGTCCTGCCGCGGGCCGGGCGCATGACCTCTGCCCTCCCGCTCCAGCTATGTCTGTGTCTGCACACCTGAGCTGGGGTCAGCATGCAGGCCTGGACTTGCGCAGTATCTGCGGGCACGGTCGTGTGCTGGCATCCATGTGGGTGTCGCATGGGTCTGAAGGTGTTTGCCATCTCCACTAACATCAGATCTGCTGTGTCTGTCTTATTCTGGGAGGAGGCCAGGATGGGGTGGGATTCACTAACCCCCCAGCCCAGGAATCACTCCCACCGCTGCCCTCCCCCCCCCAGACTCTGCACCATAGTGGCTGATGCTGAATGTTGACTCCTCCAAGGCTCTGCCTTGCTGCGAAGAACTGAACCCAGTGGTGGGCCAGCTCAGAGCCCCCGAGGGCAGGCACATGCACCGGCCCGTGTGCACACATCTGCAGACCATGCGGGAGAGCTGACACACACGCACATTCCTTCTGGGGCCAGCGGTCTGCGAGGCAGAGAACGTCCACATCTGGCAGCCTGTGCCGTGCCCCACATCTGCACTCTCATCCAGTCTGTATTCTTCCATTCTCAGGTAAACTGAGGCTAGTTCTGAAGGGAGAGCATTCAGAGACCTCATAAATACTCAGAGACACTCGCACACACCAGGACTTCTGAAACTTTGCAGGCAACATGTTGTGCCTATGCTCCTGTGTCAGGACACACACACACACACACACACACACACACACACACACACACTCCAGCTATGCTCATCCAGGACCGCTGAAGTGTACTATCAGAACAAGAGCTTCCGGCCTCATGGACCCAGCTCCAGTGTACACTAGGCCGTGTGACCTTGGGCCAGTTGTTTAACCTCTATGGGCCCCAGGAGAAGAACAAGCTGACATGGATTAGTTGTAGCTGACTCTGAGTCCTGAGAGGGCAGGTCTGGATTGAAGGCTGCCAGTTGACGGGCACTGGAGGTGGGCACAATAAACAGAAACCGCTCAGCCCCAGTGGAGAGGAGCTTGGGAACTCAAGCACTGTCCCCACACAGTGCCTGGCAAGCAGGGGTGCTTCCCACATGCTCCCTTCTTCCCCTATCCTCCCACCTGCGCTGTTACCTGATGGAAAGAACCTCCTCTCCCAGTGCCCACCCCACACACCTTCAGAAGCCCGGGACTCATGGCCGGGCAGCGAGAGTAGAGCACTGTGGCTGAGAGCACCCATTCTGGGCCTTGGAGGAAGGAGGGAAAGGGTGTGTGTTCCCTGCAACTTCCCTACACTTGCAGCAGGAGGAGAGCCCTCCTTTGGGGCACCCACACCCCCTCATCACTAGCACTGCCCTCACCCACATTACCCCTTCTTCCTTGGGCACTTGAGGTCCTTTGGATGCAATTTTTTTATGCTTTTTTGGGTTACATCTGGCGATGCTCAGGGGTTACTCTGGCTCTGCACTCAGGAGTCATTCCTGGTGGTGCTCAGGGGACCGTATGGGATGCCAGGGATTGAGCCCGGATTGGCTGCGTGCAAGGCAAATACCTGGTAGGCAAATGCCCTGCCCGGTATACTATAGTTTTTACTATAGTTTTTCAGTCTGAGTTTTGGACCACATTCCTGACTCTGTGCTCAAGGATCACTCCTGGCAGGGTACAGGGGACTACACAGAGTGCCAGGAATCAAACCCAGGTCAGCCATGTGCAAGGCAAGTTCCCTACCCATTGTACTATTTCTCTGGCCCCCAGAAGAAGGAATTTAAGAGGGAAAGTGGGAAGATGCTGCCCCTTCTCATCAGGACCCTTCTTCTGAGGAAGAGACTGAATGGGGTGGGTGCCAATGCAGGGTGTTCCCTAGGGTGCCACTGCACCCTGGGGTAGCTCCAGGGGCCAGGTGCCCAGGTGGCTGGCACAAAGCTTGGGTCTGTCCATTTTGCAAGGGAGCGAAGAGCTCAGAGAGATTAAGTGCTTTGCCCTCATTCACAGAGCACATTCCCAGAAAGGGTCTGAATTGCTTGTGTCCTGACTCAAGGAAGAGTAGAAAGAAGGAGCAGGAGGCCCAGACTGCTTCAGAGTCACACAGAGGGAAACTGTGGGGGTGGGCATCATCTGGCAGTGCCCAGAGGGGATAGCAAGCTGGGCAGGAGCCCTTGAAGAAAGGACTCAGGCTCTAGCCAATAGAGTGGCATCAGGAAGGCCCAGTCTATAAACAGGGCCACTGGAGGTTCAGGGCCCTTTTTAGGACACAGGACTCAGAAGTTCAGAATCAAGACTGGAACCAAGTCACCCCCGACGCTGGGGGAGGCACCCTGGAGCTGTCAGCCAGAGCTGGGCAGGGGGTCATCAGGGGGCACAGGTGCAGGGCTTGCGGGGCAGACCAGGGGCCGAGCACGTCTTGGGTGAGGAGGAGGGTACAGGAACACAGCCCACGTGGGGGAGTGGTGGGGAGGAGCGTCTGCAGGAGGCCGAGGGGTGGGGAGCTAGGGGGTGCCAGCGCAGAGCGTTTGAGTGAGGGTGTGCGAAACGCATCGGTTTTCCTCTTTTCTCTTTCTTCTCCCGACTTCAACCAGGAACAGATGTCTGAGGAGGCTAACGAATTGGAAACATCTGAAACAACTGTGCGAGCTGAAGTATAATAAATAGAGCTTTCATCAAATCCTCCGGAAGGGGGTGCTGGGGACGGCTCTAGGGAGCAGTTAGAGCGGCAGGGGGTGGAGAGTGGCCCGAAGATAGGCCGGTGGAAGGACAGACAAGGATGGAGAGAGAGACCTGCCCAGCACCTCCTGGCATCCACAGACCTGTTTCCGCATCTCTATGTGAGTCACGTGCTTGTATTAGCGTCTGAGCTTGGAGTCTCAAAGGAAGAAACACTGTTTTGGGGGGGAAGGGGGACACACCTGGCAGTACTCAAGGGCTATTCCCAGCCTTGGGGATCACTCTCTAGATGCTTTGGGGACTTTGGAAACATGGACCCGGGACCAATCCCAGAGACTCCACATGCCAAGCAGGCACTCAGCTGGTCAGCCATCACCCTGGCCTGGATGCGGCATCCTAAAGTTGTAACGAGCTGAGAAGTTCAACTATCCAGAGGACATGGTGATCCTTGGACACAGGGCTACTCTTGGCACCCCTGAGGTCTGGCCTCTGCACACACAACCCCCCACACCCCCCAATGCACCACAGAGCCTCCTCCTGTTCTTGAACTTGCTAAAACAAGATGCCCAGCACTTCCTGCCTCAAGGTGTGTTTTTTTGCAGGATCAGGAAAAGAAATTACAGTGGGGCTGGTAGGAGCATGCTGGGGCCTGGAGAAGGGTCCAGACACCCCCCGCCCCTCCCAAGCCTTCCCCCAGGCCCACATCTGCCACAGCTGCACAGATGCGCACATTCCTGACAAGCCTGGCGAGGAGCCAGAAAAGCGCCCAGGAGTTCCAGAGAGAGGGCAGACGGCAGAGGAGGGCCGAAAAGCTGGTGTGTTCAGCTCAGGCTGTCCAGAGGCAGGGCAGCCAGGGCGGGGAGGCCGAGGCTGCCAGGATCACAAGGGACAAGGGTCTCTCCAGGCAATTTCAGCTTCAGGGATTGTGATCTCAGAGTCTCAGAGACCGTTGCTCAAAGGAGAGCCTCTTGCCTGCCTAGCCTGCAGCTCCAGTGGATCTCGGCTCAGGGGTCCTCTGCAGCAAGGGCACATTCCCCGAACTCTCCAAAGCCAGGGAGAGAAGAAAGAAAAGGGAAAGCTGGGACCTCGCCATCAACAGAAGCTACTGGGCCTCAGTATCTCTCCCAGTGACACGGGGGCACCTTTGCCACCTTGACTCCATGGGATGAGATGGGAGTGTGAACTGCAGGTGTTAGAGCAAGATTGATCCTGTCTTCCCCAGGCCTGCCAGTGGGTGTGGGGAGAGAGCTCTGCAGTGGGAGGGTCTGAACTGGAGCCCCAGCACCAATCACAGGCCCCGTGCGCAGCTGGGGTTGCCCTGGGTGCCCCTCAGCACTGCTGGGCCTGAGCAGCATCACAATACAGGGTCTGAGCAATGAATCATCAGCTTGGATGGCCACGTATCCGCAGAAGTAGTCTTTGGATACCCTAAGCACAGTGTAGGAGACCCCAAAAACTGAGCCCTCTTGGCCTCAGGACCTTTGCACATGCTCTTCCCTCTGCCTCAACCCCCTCCTCTGCTCCTGGCCACTCCGACTCACCCTGAAGCTCTGCCGGTGATCACTGTCCTGCAGGAGGCCCCTTCCAGCCACCACCTAGAATGCACAGCTTGATGCTCCCTCTCCCCACATGGTTGTCACTACTTGATCCAGGATGACATTCTGTCCTTTCTTCTGATTTTGGGGCCACACCCAGCAGTGCTTAGCAGTTATTTCTAACTCTGTACTCAGGGTTTCTTCCCAGTAGTACTGGGAGGACCATGTGGTGTTGGGAACCAAACATGGGGCCTCACACATCCAAGTCTACCACTGAGCCACAACCCCAGCCCTGGATGACACCACCTCTGTCCCCTGACCCCCAAGACCTAGGATGCCTTGAGGGAAGTCCCCGTCGTCTGGGTCACTGCTGTATCTCCAGCATGTATCAGGGCCTACCAAGGACTGGACCGTTTGTATTTCTTTTTTATCTTGGGGCCACCCCACGTGCCTGGTGCTCTTCCTGGTTCAGAACTGGGATCACTTTCAGAGCTGGGATCACTTTCTGGTGGTGGGGAGCACTTTCTCGGGAATCTTGTGGTGCGAAGGATTGAACCCAGGCCTTCCATATGCAAAGCATGTGCTCCAGTCCATTAACCATCTCCCTACATGATACACTTTCTTTAAAAAAAAAAACTAATTCTTATGTGACTCTTACTTCTTCACTTGATCACTTGGCATCCCGTTATTTATCGATTTGCTTGAGCGGGCGCCAGTAACATTTCCATTTGACCCTATCACGTGCCAGTGTAGCCCAATGGCATCTGGTTGCTTCAGGAATACGAAGAGCCTCTAACCGTTCGTTCAGGGTCTTGAAGAAGTCTGACCATCTTTTTGGAGTGCCTCACCTGATGATTCTCAGGTGTTGCTCCTGGTTCTGCATGCAGGAAATACTTCTGGCACTATTTAGGGGCCATAGGGGATGCCAGGGATCGAACCAGGTCGGCTGCGCGAGAAAGCGCCCTACCCACTCTACAATCACTCTGGCCCCACCTATGAGACATTTACTTCCTGCCAGATGATAATCTGGATAATAACTCATTGGAGTTGAGAAGGGCACTTTGATTATTCATCTTTTAGAGAAGATCATTCGTGGCCCCGGGAGACCAGGGAGTAGAGAATGAAAAAGCGAGCGGTTTAGGGGGGCAGGCAGGAAACTGACTACGACACAGAGAACAGTTGCTGCCCGGGAGAGCAGGCGCCCTGGAGCTCAGGCATCTGGTAGAGATGAATCTTGTTCTAGAACCTTCTCTGGATGTTCACTGAGGTCCCCTGGTTGTGAACAGAGGGGGGGCCTCTCCTTCTTCCTAGGATGCTAAGGTCTCCCATTCCCCTAAAGTCCAGATCATGCCCCCCAATTTAGGGGCCCCTCATCAGCAGTTCTTCTCACACTTCTGACCCACCCAGCCCTGCCCCCAGCCCCTGCCTGCTGTCAGCATGCTGGGGACAGAAGCCTGGGTCTCTTGCTCCTCCTCCTTTCGCCGAAGCAAACAAACGAAATGTTCTCAGCTTGGACAGGACAAGGTGTCCTCCTTAATCCAAACCAACGCTCATCTTTGGCAAGGGAGCGCCCTTGTGAGACTTCTACCCTCGCAGCCCGGCAGAGCGCCGCCTTTCTTCCCGTGGAAAGCCAGCCTGGGGCTCTGGAAGTGGGGCCCCTGGGCCTCACCAGACCAGCACACAGGGTCCACCCTACCTAAGTCTGATGTGAGGAGCCCTTGACCTTGGCTGCTGGACCAAGCATTCTCTGAGGAAGCCTGCGCAGCTGGGGTCGCTGGGGTGGCCAGCCAGGCAGAGGCTGGGTGAGGGAGACTCAGGCGCCCAACGCGTGACTGCCTGGGAATGAAGACACGCCTCCGGAGCTGCCTCTTGATCCAAGTGTGACTGCAAGTGCCCAAGAGGCACTCTGAGATCACGCGTGTCTGTGGCCTCGTGCCTCTGTAACTACCGACATGGGGGGATATGAGGAGAGGAGAGTGTGGGCCTCCCAGCTGTGACATGGGCCTGAGGTGGATTGCGGAACATTGGAGAAGGCGACATCCTGGGCCTTTACGGTCACCCAGACAGCCGCTGGGTGGGGAGGAAACTGGAGCTTCGGGAGGCTCCTGTGGGCCTAACTCGGTTACACGCTCATTAGTCGGCCTCTCCGATGGGAATCCGGGCCGGCCGCACCCCCCACCCCTACCCTCCCTGCTGTCCGGGCTGGCTGCCTGCTGGGTGACAGAAGGCCCAGGGAGGGCCCCAACCCTGCCCTTTGGAGCCCTGGTCAGAGAAAAAGGAGCTGGAGCTAGACGGCTCTATCTCCAGACCTCAGAATCAGCCCTGGGACCCTGCTCTCAGGACTCCACAGGGAGCCGGGCCCCACCTGCTCTGGGCTGGGGTCACTACTGTCTCCGGGTGCTGGGAGTCATCCCCGGAAGTGGGGAAGGCAGTTACTCACACCCCCCAACCCTCCCCCACTTAGATGTGTGGTTTGCGAGCCCAATGCAGCCTAATGAGAATCATGCTGTCTTCTAGGAGAAGCTGGAGAGCAGCTCGGCACCCCACTGCCCAAAGGGGCCTCTGAGTCAGCGTGTCCCTCTGCACACCACCCTCCTCGCTCCGTCCCTCCACCAGAGTCCCCAGGCCTTAGACTTCCCTCCTGAGGGGTCATTTGGGAGCCAGATGTGCGGCTGTGGCGAGGGAGGCCTCGAGAATGGAGCAGATGCGGACAGAGGAACTGGGCTCCCCACCCCCAGAGCCACCCCACGGCTGTGGGAACTCCCCGGCCTCTGAACCTTTCCAGTCGCACCCACAGGGCTGCTGTCGGCTCAAGACCAGCCAGGGCACCTCTGCTGTGGGAGCCCCAGGGAGATGGGGGGGCTCCGAGCGTTTTGGAGTATGAGGCAGTGGGTGTGGGAGGGGTTGCTGGCTCGATGTACAGGAATACACTGAACCCCAGATACTCTGGACAGGGCAGGCCCTGACTCCAACACACACACACACACACACAGCACCCCCTCCTTGGCAGGGGCTTCCTCCTCCGTCAAGGGTGAGGGTCCTGGCCCTGGGGGGTGTGAGAAGTCTGCACCGCACAGTGCTCCCGGTCTGCCCAGCTAGGTGAGCCCACAGGAAGTTCGGGTGTGTGTGCACAGGTGTGCCTATGAGTGTGTGGTGTGTGTGCATACAGGTGTGTGTGGAGCATGCGTGCATACAGGTGTGTGTGCATATAGGCATGTGTGTACGTGTATGTACATGTGTGTGCTACAGGCATGCGTGTACCTATCCTTAGTTATCCAATTGCCTGATATTTCCAAATAAAGTCACTCCCTATCATGTCTTATGAAACAGTTAAACTACATCCCGGTTCCATCCCTGACACCACATGGTCATCCCTGGGGGTGGCTCTAGAGGTCCCAGAGCTTTGGGATGGCCTGTGGGGTCCCTAGCACCAAACCTAGCACTGAACCACCAGAACTGGCCGGGTGGGGGGTGTCACTGGGTGTGCCCTCTGGGCCCTGAACAGCACTTGGGATCTTCCCCAGCCCAGAAAAAAAAAATTGCTTCAAATCCCACAGGGACTGGAGAGGTGGCTCTGTGTAGAGCACTTGCCTTGCACTGTGAGGCCTTGGGTTTGATCCCTGGTATCATCCTTGCCTCCACCTCCACCCACACCCAGGAAAACTCTGTGAACCTAAATTTCCATCAGACAATGAGTGGTTGGACACTGCGTGGTTCCTAAAGAGAAGACTCGTCAGCAAGCTGGGCGGGCTGTCCAGGGTAGCTTCTATGCAGTGAGAGGAGACAGCCCCTATAGTATGGGGGGGTCTCCCCGAGACAAAGTGGCCAGGGAAGGCAAGTCCAGTGAGACCCACTAGAGCCTGAGGTGGCGGGTGCTTCACGAGCGAACCTTCCCAAAGTTGCCAGTTTCTCCCTCCAGTGCTGGGATCAAACCCGAGGCCTCACAAGCACAAGGCAGAAAAAGCTTTGGTGTTTTCAAACACAAATCTATGTCATAAACAGTATTAGTCCTTAAAAGCACATACAGGCTGGAGAGATGGGGGGGGGTGGATCACTGGCATTGCAGGTCTCTAGTTCGATCCCAGGTACCACACAGGTTCCTCTAAGCACTGCCAGAGTGACCCGTGAGTGCTGAGTATAGCTGGGTGCGGTCTAACCCCATGTTAACATCTCAAAACCAAAACAAATGAAACACACACACACACACACACACACACACACACACACACACAGGGGCTGAGAGCTAGAGTAGGGGTTAGAGGCACTTGCCTTCTGCGGGCAGCCTTGGCCTTACATGGTCCCTGAGCATCACTGAGTGTGGTCTAGAGGCCCCGAGCACCACCGGGGGCAAACTTAATGTTGCAGGGCTCTAGCCCCTGCACTGTGCTTCCAGCCCAGCCCAATTCACGGAGAGTCTCCTGGGCCTCCTGAACACCCCTTGGGAGACCCCTCACACCCCTCCTGGCTAGACCAGTTGTGCCCCAGGGATGGGGGTCCTGCTCCCAGACAGTGATTTCACTGGGCACCACTGACTCCCCATCTCTGTTGTCCTTCCTTCCCCCAAGTACACACACACATGCACACACACACACACACACACACACACACACACACGCCACAGTTACCCACGAAAGCCCCAACATGACAGGCACTGCACTCCAAATGGAAGAAACATTATTTCTATTTCCCAGAGGGAAACCACAAAGAGTGACCATTTCTGCTCTGCTGATGGGGAAACTGAGGCTCTAGGCACTCAGTAGCTTGCTCCTGGTCACTGTCTCTGCTGTAGGTGTGATTCCAAAGCTGCTGGACACTGTGGGCCTGCCCTGGGCACTGCCCCACTGGTTCCCGTCTCTGCTGATCTCCTGGTCTGCCTTCCCAGCTCCCTCGTCTCTGTCTGCCTGTCTTTGTCTCTCTCTGTTGGCCTCTGTCTCTCCGCCTCTCTGTCTCTGTCTGTCTCTTTCTCTGTGTCTCTGTCTCTGGCTCATTTATTTTTTAATAACCACAATAATGAGAAAAGCTCCTTTTCCAACCCTCCTGGGGAGGGAGACAAAGGAGGGAGTCTGGGGAAGGAGGGGGATAACCTCCCCCTCTAGCTCCTGAGAAAATTAATAAAGGGCCTGAGAAAGTGCTGGGCTCCGGGTGGCCAGTACCCTGGGAAAGGGGCAGCCCCTCCCCACCAAGACACGGGCTCTGCACAGACCTGGGGTCAGGGAGGGGACGTCTCTGTGCTGGGCCCCCCCTTCTCTGCGCACAGGCTTTCTCTCTCCCCTCCCTGCTGGTGGGAGCAGTTCCCCCAGCTAATCCGGGCCTGAATATGGTCTGGACCAGACTCCCTCCCTTGACCCAGCAGACCTGGCGCTTTCCCAGGAGCTCTACCAGGACAACCATGCAGGACAGCCTCCAGCTCACCAGGGTCAGGCGACCCACCCCGCCGGCCCGGGCCCGGGCCAATCTCCCCACAATGTCTGGGAAGGCCCGACTCTACCCCCACCCCGTCCACCCCAGACTTCAAGGAACCTGAGCCAAGTGCCCAGCCGGCTCCTGCATTTCCCCCAGAGCCCCCACCCCTGCAAGAGCCCAGCGTCTTGGGGCGAGGGAGACCGCTCAGGGCTCCCTCTGCCCCTTGGGAACCATCTCAGTCAAGACAGGTTCCAGGCTGGCCCAGCGGGGGGTGAGAAGCCGCCTGGTCAGATGTCCTCCTGGGGCTTTGTGGGGACCCAGAGGTGGAGCCACTGCTGGAAGGTGAAAAGGGACTTTCTTGGGGCCCTGGCTGCTGAGAGGGAACCACTGTGGAGACAGAGCCGAGACTCGAATACAGCAGTGCAGGGGGACCCCAGCTTGCTGCCCGGGATGTGCCACGGCCCAGATTGCAGATGTGTAGGCCTGCGGCCACCCAGGCAGCCTTCCTGCACCAGGGCAACCTCACCCTAAAACCATGCACTGGGAGGGTCCATTGCCTCCCCCTGGTCAGGAACCTCAGAGAGCTCCACTGAGAAGAGCTGGGAGTGGGAGGTGGTAGCAGAGGGGCGGGCATCCTCTGATCCTCTGATCTCCTGCAGGTACCAGGCCTGGAGGGAGGCAAACAGGAGTGCCAGGGGGCTCAGAGTCACACAAAGCACTTCCACAGAGACGCTGCAAAAGCAAGGCCAGAGCTGAGAGAGCCTGGTCTTCAGTGCCGCCGTCCATCATGGAGAGAACCTCAGCTCCAGTTCAAGTCCAGTTAAAGGAAGCTGGTGACGCCCAAGGCTCCAGCCACAATGCTCACCCAGGCGTGATGAGACTCACAGGGAGGGGCAGGAGGGCAGAAGAGTGAGAGCCAACAGAGAGCTGGGGAGCCTGAGCTGGGCCCCAGCCCTGCTCCATCCGACACAGCAGGCCAGGTGGAGACCCACAGGTCCAGCTGTAGCTCAGACTTGAAGGGCCACCTGCCGCCCACTTGACCCCTGTGCCCCATGGGCAGCCAGAAACAGCCTGTGCCCTAGAATGCCCAGCAGAGGACCCGCCCTCCTTCCCTGGAACCCTCCTTTCCCTAAGCCTGGGCAGAAGGGAGAAAAAGTCACAAGATGGCTGTAGACAGTGTCCGAGGGGGCTCTGCATGCTGCCTGCCCACCTTGGGAACTAGAAGATGACCCTGCCTCCTAGAAGGCTTGTGGAGAGCAGAGGCCAGGGTGGGCAGCAGGTGGAAGGCAGACAAGCCTAAATTTGGCATGTCCAGCTACCAAAGGTCCTCTGCAGGCCACAGGGGACAGCTGTGTCCCTTTCCAAATCCACAGAGAAAACCAAAATATTTCCCAGATACCCTGTTGCCCATTGTCAAAGCACTTGCGCCTTTGAAAAGTCTTCCTTGTTCTGATTATTTTAGTTCTTTCAATCCTTCCAGACAGGGATTAAAATCCCAAGGCCCAGAGAGGTGAAGAGCTTTGCCTGAAGACACACAGCTTCAAGAAATGGGTGTAGGCGCGGCCTCTCCCAGGTCGCTGGCGGTGGGGGGGGGAGGGTGGTGGGGCTGGAGGCTCCTGGTTAATGCGGAGCAGTAGAACTTAGACTGATTCTGAGCCCTTCTCTCCCCGGCAGGCACTGCAGGTGGATGGGCACACCTGGAGCCAGCGCCAGAGGTCGGGGCCTAGTGGACACCTGCTTCCAGTTTCTCTGGAGCTGGGACCAGAAAGCAGAAAGTCCTGGAGGCTGCTAATGGGATATTGGAGGAAGATTTGTTTATTTTGCGCCAGGAGCTGTGAAGGTCTGGGGGCAGGCTGGTGTGAGGCAGGGAGGCAGGAGGTCAGTCCGCTGTCTTGGAAGGGGTGGGACTCCCAAAGCAAGGCCGGGTGCAGAGGCTTGTCCGGTGCTCCCAGAGCCAGCTCCCCCTGAAGAGCAAGGCAGTGCTGGGAGGCAAGTCACTCTCCAGCGTGGGTGCTCATGCTGGGAGCTTCCGTGCTCCCTGAGGAGCTGGACCAGATCCTGGTCCTGAGGCTGGGGAGACAGGAGAGGGTCTGGCCCAAGCATTACCGGGTAAAGTGCTGGTGGCCCCAGCACCCCTGGATGTGGCCCTGGGGGTCCCCACACTGCTGGGATTTAGCGCTGGCCCACTAGTCTCACAGAAGTGGGTTGAGGTTGGCCAAGAATGGCTTAGTTTCCCCAAGCACTACTTGGGAGTTCCCGCCCCGCTCAAAAAAAACAAAATAAAAGACTCAACTATCTCTTGCCTCTAGGCAGCGTGTCCCCAACAGTTTCATGAGACACCCCCCCCGCTCCTCCTCCACACAGCTTCAGAGGTGCTCCCTTGCTCCATCAGGGACCAGCCACCCGCAACCAGTGTGCTCTGAGGTGGTTTTCAGGAGCCTGCTACCGTGGCCTGCCCTCTGGACCTTGCTGGTGAGCCAGCTGGCAACTTCTTTGCAGCCGGTGGTGCTGTGCTGGCACCTCCCACTCCCAGTCCCGGTCGGCCCCACTGAGCCTGTGAGGGGTGAGCCCAGGGCTGCGCATGGGGGCTCTGAGGCGCCCAAGGCACAGGGGTGGGGGCAGCCTAGAGGAAGGGTTTCCCTCCAAACAGCCATTCCCCCACTTTTCTGGTGTGTGTGTGTGTGGGGGTGGGTCCCAAGAAGTTTTCAGGGCCAGGGGCTACTCCCTATGATTCTCCACCACCAGGCCAGACAGCTCAATGCTGGGGCTCTGCATTGCTGGGGAGGGGCTTAGGGGGCATCTAGGGCCAACCTGGCTGTGCTTGGGAAGTGTCCAGGGCTATACCCGTGATGCTGGGGAGTGTCCACTGCTGGAGATGGAGCTGGGTCCCGCTCATGAAGGCACGTATCCCTAATGCCTCCACTATTTGGGATGAGGCTTTGCATTCACACCTGGCAGTGCTCAGGGTTTGCTCTTGACTCTTTGCTGACGGATCAATCCTGGCTGAGTTTGGGCAACCATCTGGGGTGCCGAGGAACGAACCCAGGTGGGCAGCATACAAAGCAAGTGTCCTCCCTGCTGTGCTATCACTGTGGCCCCAACGCCTCTCCTACTTAGCAGCCTCTGCTTCTGTGTGCTTTACACAGAAGCACTCAGCCCTTCTAGCCTGCAGGTACGTGACTGTCAGAGCCAAGAAGACTCTATACCTCCTTATTCTCACCAACCCGTGTGGCTAACACAACTCAGATCACAGAGGCATGCAGAGCTGGAACTTGGCTGTGGGTCTCCTGCTCCTGGCTCTGAGCTGGCCCCACAGCCCTCTGCAGGTAGAGAGCCAGAGAGGCTGCAAGGAGAGCTCTGGTGAGAGAGAGCGGCACAGGGGTGTCCCGAGGCCCTTGTGTCTGACTGTGTCTAGAGCCCTGGCCAGGCCCCTCACAGTAGGGGAGCAGTGAACAGAGGTGGGGGAAGAGCAGAGGCAGCAGCCTGATGACAGAGATGGGGAGGTCCCTTACCTGTGCAGCTGACCCAGACTCTAGATTGGGGTCCTTCTTGCTGGCCTGGTGGGTGGTGGTGGTAAGGGGTCCTGAGCTGAATCGTGGTGTCCTCTCACCATGCCTGACCACAGCCTAGGGAGGCAGAGTATATAGAGAATGCCCCCTACAGACACGCATGCACACACACACACACACACACACACACACACACACACACAGCGCTCTTCTTGCCTCACTTCTGCAGCGTGGCTTTCCATGATTCCTGAGGCCATGTGCTCCCCCGTCCCCCTGTGAGCTTGTGAGCTCAGCCCTGGTTGTTGTTGTCGGTGTCTCTCCACCGGAGAGGTTCTTAATTCTGGTCAGGCATTTGGCCAGCCCACTTGGCCAAGCCCCGCTCACCACATTCTATTCCCTTGGGAACATGTGCTGGACATTTGTCAGATTCAGTTCTGACCAGCCCATGTCCCCCTCAGCCCACCCCCCATCCTGTTCTGGTTCCTCTCTGTGTTTCCTCTGGGGAAGCGGGCCAGGCGCTCAGGGAGGACACCGTTGGCCCCCGTGCCACTGGCACCCAGACAACAGGCTTAAGTAATTCCTGGAGATTTGGGAGACATGGGAGAACTTCCTGGCCACCAGGGACTTTAAAACTGGAACAAGAGCAAGAGGAAGGTGGTGAAGTCATTGGCCCTGTGGACAGTTCACAGGCGCTGGGTGTGGGGGGCACTGGGAGCCATCAAGCAGAGTTTCCCTGTTAAGAGTCTCCTCCTCGACCTGGACACATGCCCAAAGGCCACACTCCACTCCCTGAAAAGCAGGGGCCAGGACACCTGGTGGTTATTGTGGTCTCGGATAAGGATCCTGAAGGCCTGGAGGTGAGCACAGAGAGGGACAAAGGATCTCTAAGGACAGGACGGGGCCGGGTAGAGACGAACCATGAGCCATCCCCGCAGAAGAGGATTCTCCGCTGACACTAGGAAAAGAGAAGTGTGCAGAGAGGGAAGTTGCTGAAGCGATGCCCCCCTGGACCTGGACCTCCTTGACCTACCCCCCAGAAGTTCAGCTTGGTGGTGCCAAGGAGGCTTTTCCTTTCACTGACATTTTCTGAAGAGTGTAGTCCAGAGAAATGAAAGCACCAGGTAACCCGATCACGCGTCCCTGCCAACCTTAGGAGGACTCTGAGGCATGTCACATGAGCACCAGAGCAGTCACTTGGCACTCAGTGACTGCTCTGAGTGACTCACTCACCCATTCAGCCTCTTTATCCCCCAAGGCCCTCTTCTCTCTGCATTAAACCCATGGGGGACAGCAGGGGACAATTAACCTCCATCCCACCCTAAGAAATGCATCTGCCAGACCTTTCTCCTGTAACTATCCCACAAAGGAATCTACAAGTGACAGTCACATGCCCGGACCATTCCCACTCTCTGACACGCATCACTTGGTCAGTCCTGAGAGGGTCTCACATCACAGCCGAGGAGACAGACGCACCAAGAGAAGTCACTTGGCTCAGCGGAGGTGGCACAGTGGGCATGTAGTGGGCGCACAGCCCCCGAGTCCCAACAGGGCAGCAGGCATGGTGGGGACTCTGATAAAACCCAGAGAAGCCGCTCTGGCCCCTTCTTACAAACGAGAAAAGCCAAGACTCGGAGCTTTGAATAACTTACCCAGCCTGGACGCTGGTCCTCTAGAAGTGGGGTCCCAAGACAGAGCTCCCTCTCTTCTGCACCCCATCAGTTCCCTGGGGCCTCTCTCGAGGTGGGGTGCAAACAGTTCCCCTGGCGAGCTCTGGGAAGGAAGCAGCTCCAGGAGGAGGGCTGGCCCTGGGACTCGCCAGCAGGATTTATGCCCTGTCCAGGGTGGACAGCTTGGCTGCCGTATGAAAGGCTGCGCAGGGCTCCAAGATGGAACGTATTCACGTTAAACGATCGCAAATGTCAGGCAGCACGGCCTGGAGCTCCTTGTGCACGCACCAAGCGGCTGGAGGCCAGGCCGCCCAGAACGAGCGCGCCCGCTGACCTCACGGTTACTCCCAAAGCAATTAGAGTGCACTAGGGGACCGTGGGCTCCAACCCGAGTCTGAACAACAGGCTCTCCAGGGGACATGCGAGCCCCTCCCGCCAGAGCCATGGCACTGGGACAGAGAGTGTTGTTTTAATTAATCGAATGAGATCCGTTCCAACGCAGATGGCTCCAGAAATCACCTGCAGATGTAACTATGCGCAACAATTTCGACTGTCCGGGCTGTCACGCAGGCTCAGGGCGCCAGGTCCTCTTCAGCAGAGCTTATTCCATGGAGCCTGCCTCTGGGCAGTGGACACTCATACTGGCCGGGTTGATGAGCCGTCCCCACCTCTCTGGGCCTCTTGGCCATCTATTCCTCCTGGGGTGGGGTGGTATGAGGTCCAGCTGGCAGGGTGGGACTCTCCGTGGGTTCTGGCCAATGCCCTCGTGGAGGACTTCTGCAGAGCACCTGGAACCTTCTCCCACAGCGCTGCAGCCCGAGGCAAAGGGGTCTCCCCACCCCACACAGCCCAGCAGCCCGAGGCACCCTCCATGTGCCCACAAAGCCTCTCTAGGTCTTTCACTTGTTGGGCGTGTCTGGTTTGTGCAAGAGCAGATGAAGTGACGGATCTGTGCCCTCACTGATGATTAAGGATCCACGAGGACCTTGATGGAGTCACTTGTTCATTCATTCCATCACCCGCAGGACTCCACACTGCTTCTGGCTGGCAAAGGACGTGAATCGTCCCTTACCGCCATGTGGGGGGGGGGAGCCCTCTCTGTGGTGCCTGGTGTCACAGGGCTTGGAGAAGGGGGTGGTGCTGCCCGAGGCTCTTAGAGGACGTGGTGTTTCCACCCAGCCATAAAAGGTGAGCAGAGCAGCCCTGTGGGCAGCAGGGCCTGAGTAGTATCACATCCTCTGGGCCTGTTTGACTGAGAATGGACAGGAGAGGCCCAAAATCCCCCAAAAAATAAGTGAGCAGAACCCCTGGGCACTGGGAAGGTAAGGGAGAAGGAGAACTTCCTGGGACAAAAGAGATGAGAGAAGCCTGGTACGGTGCCAGGAGAAGGGGCAGCAGATGGGCAGCGAGGAAGGTCCCCATGGGGATGAGTAGGGAGGACGGTGGTCTCAAAAGACTTGCAGGGAAGAGAGACACTTTGGGTGGGGTCACATTCCAGGGTTGGCAAAAGTCTTGGAAGGGGCTGGTTTGTGTCTTGGGGAACAATGGCTCCCTCTTTGGGACTTACATGGGCAGGGAGGGTGGTGGGGAGCTGGAAAGGAGGGTGAAGGTGGAGGAGCCCGGGCAGAGGAGGGAGAGGGCGCCAAGGGGGCCAGAAAGAGGCCTGGGCAGGGCTGGGCTGTGGTCAGGACCTTTGTCACTGGAGGCTGGTTGTTTCCCTGCATGCTTCGTTTGCTTTGGGGCCACACCCGGCAGTGCTCAGGGGTTACTCCTGGCTCTGCACTCAGGAATTACTCCTGGAAGTGCATGGGGGACCATATGGGATGCCGGGGATCGAACCCGGGTCAGCTGTGTGCAAGGCAAGCACCTTACCCGCTGTGCTATTGCTCCGGCCCCTCTTTCCCTGCATTCTGTGGGAATTCTTCACCTCAAGGCAGAATGCCCAACCCCACCCCTCGTCTTTTCCCTTCTGTCCAGCACAGAGAAGAAGATGGGACATTTGGGGGCAGTTCAGCGTCCTTTGAGGGGGAGCTGCAGTTCAGAGGCAGGTGATGGAGAACGTCCTGACCCACAGAGCGCCTGGTTCCAGCCCAGCTTTCGTGACTATACTCACCCCTTCACGTCTCTACCAGCCCATTACCGCCCTCCCCCAACTATGCAGGACACCCCAACTTCCTGTAACCACCTGCCTCCCCTGCTCCTGGAGACTCCAGCCTAGCCGCCTCCACTCTGAGACTCAGGCCATCAACAGTCCCTCTCGCTCAACAAAGGTCCTGTCAGACCAGGGACAGAGCTGGCTGGTAGTTGAGGGCTTGGGTTTGATCCCCAGCTCTGGAAAAAAAAAGTTCTTGTTTCTTCCATCTGAAAGTACCCCTTTAAGAGCCTGAGACAGAGCTCCATGGAAGAGCACAAGTTTTGCATACATGAGGCCAACCTCACTGGGGTGACCCCGGCACCAAGCCAAGAGTTGCCTCTAGGCACTGTTGGGCATGAAATAAAGGTACTCCTTCAAGCTATGTTCTTTCCTCCTGAATGTCTTCTACACTCTTGTTTCCACACCTTAGTTCCACACCACAGGCTGCGGTGACCCCTCAACCCACTACAGCGACCTTCGCCTCCCCAGCCAAGGCTGCAGCCTGTCCCATGCCATCCTCATCCCTACGGCCCCTGTGCCCATCTCAGCTGGCCCCTCCTCCTTCCCCTGACGCCATCTCCCCTCAACTCTGGGCCCCCACTCCTCTGCTCTTCTGACCTCTCTATCATCCACTTGGCCCCGTCCCCCAGAGCAAGCTGCCCGGTCAAGCTTTTCCCTCTTCGTCTTCTCTCTGCAGGCTCCCAAGGCCTCATGAAAATTCTCCTGACACCCAAACCTGCCCACCCACAAGTCATGGGGTTGGATTCCCAGCCGTAACCTTCTCCTGTTCTTTTCCCTTGTTTGTTGCTTTATTTCTAGGCACATCCAACAGTGCTCGAGGGCTACCCCGGCAGTGCCCAGGGGACCATGCCTTGCTGGAGACCAACCCCAGGCTCCTGTCAGCAAAGCCTGTGCTCTCTTCCCCAGCTGCACTCTCAGCCACGGGTCTGCTCGCTTAGAGCCTCCACCCACCCCCAGGGCCCTGCCTTCACCCCGTCACTGCCCAGGTCCACCCAACTCTGCCTATAGGGTCCCTCTGGACCGAGTCTCCCGTCTTAGCTGATCTCACACCTGCCCAGGCTCCTCATCCTCTGCCTGCAGCCGTCACTGCCCCTCACCTGCACGGAGCCCACATGGGCCTGTGGGGCCACACGCGTCTCTCTGGTCGCTGCTCTGCTGCTTCCTCCTAAGCACACCCAGTTGGTTCCAACAAGGACCTTCTGGAAGCTCCCCACCGTGTCAGCAGCCTTTTTTTTTCTTTTTTTGCTTTTCTTTGGGTCACACCCAGTGATACTCAGGGTTTACTCCTGGCTTTGCACTCAGGAATTATTCCTGGTGTTGCTTGAGGGACCTTATGGGATGTTGGGGATCGAACCCAGGCCAGCCGTGCGCAAGGCAAATGCCCTACCTGCTGTGCTGTCACTCCGACCCTCGTCAGCAGCCTTCAAATGCTGAGTTCACAGGACTCCACTGCAACCTTAAAAACAGGACCAAAGGAAAGAGAGAGACAGAGAGACAGAGAGACAGACAGAGACAAAGACATAGAGAGAGGGAGGGAGAGGGGAAGGGGAGAGTTGGTGGGGCTGTGTGAGAAGGACACGGAACACTGGTGGTGGAAGCGTGCAGTGATGAAGGGACGGACAGTGTTGGAACACTATGACTGAAACCCAATCACAAACAACTTTGTAACTGTATCACAGGGCGATTCAATTTAAAAAAAATTAAGCAACAACAAAAGCCCATGAAAAACTCGAGAACTTGTGTGTGTGGCTTGGTGATGGTTGAAGCTACAGCTACGGAGGAGGGAGTGACGCCTGCAGCTGTCTCAGCCCGCAGCACTGTCGGGTCCTAGGCCAGGAAGCGTCAGAGCCATGAGGTCGTCCCTATCACAGGCACCCGAGATCTTCCAGTGCCAATGCCACCCTCTCAAAGGCGTACCTGAGTCCTCTCCCTGGGTCCCACATACTCCCACGCACCGCCTGTCTCAGCTGATCCCTTTGCTGCTCCACACACACACACACACACACACACACACACACACACACACACACACACACACACACACATCGCTGCAATGCAAGCTCCGTGCAGGGAGGTGCTTATGTTCTTGTTTGCCCCAGAGCTCCGCAGTAGATGCTTAAAACAAGATTCTCCAAGGTCAGGGCCGTGGCTCCACAGTAGAACACACTGTTTTGCTGGGTCCTGGGTTCAATTCCTAATACTGGGGGTGGGGGGAGAGAAGATGATTTAATTTCAAGTCACCATGCAGGGTGGGGCTTTAAAATTTTCTGCCTCCCAGGGAATTAAATCAGGATCCTGGGGTGCACAGTCGTTGTGCTTTATTATTTTCTGCTGCCAGCCCCCTGCTGCGCTCAGTTACCGTGCTTGCTCCGCATGGCAGACATTGGTACCCCTAAATGTTTAGGGACCCCTAAATAGCAGAGCTGCTGGCCTTGCACACGGGCCTGTGGGTGGCTGTCAGGCCGTGCTGGAAAGGCGGGGGCTCGCTCCTGGCACTTTCCCCAGCCCTGACAGCTGGGCTTTAGGACGCTCCCAGGTGACGCCAGCACAGGTCAGTCCTGACTGACGGTGACAGTGACGCCACGTCTCTCAACAGAGCCAGCCCCAGGCTGAAGGAGGTGAGTCCTTGGGGAGGCCTGAGCACGCCCTCAGCTTCAAGCCAGGGATCAGCAGCTCCAGCGTGCTCAGGTAAGACTGTGGGGAGCCAGCACTTGCCGGGGAGAGCGATGATTTCAGCAGACAGAGCAGAACCAGGCGATCCCGAGGGCCGTGGGGTGGAGGGAACAGACGGACACGGCCAGGAAACGGCACCGGATAGACCGGCCTGACCCACGGTGCTTCGCTAAGGCGTCCCCGGCCCCTGTCAGGTTCAGGACGTTCAGGCCTGCGCCCGGAGAGCCTGCAGCAGACCCAAAGCAGCTGTGCTCCGAGGAAGGCGTGGCCAGTGCGTGGGCCACGGAGAGCTGGTGGCCTCCCCAGCACAGGGGACAGCTGCGGAGACGGGGAGAGGCCCACGCAGCTCTGCTGTGGCTGGAACAAGCGGGTGGTGCAGGGTTAGCATCTCACGCCAGCGACCTGCTCCTCTCCACGGTGGGGGAAACGGCTCGGAGCTGGGCGTAGGGGGCTGGAGGGTGGCGGTGGGCGGGAGCAGACGCGGCTCACTGCACTGCAGGCGCGTCCTGACTTGGACTGTTCCCGGCAGCCGCCGCTTCTGAGGAGGAGGCCGGGGCGACCTCACCTTGGTAGGTGTGGCTGGAGAGAGCACAGCAGGTAGGGTTTTCACCTGGCGCACAGCTGACCCACCCGGTTCAATCCCCTGTCAGGCACCCCTCTGGTCTCCTGAACAGTACCAGGAGTGACCCCTGAGCACAGAGCCAGGAGGAAGCCCTGAGCAGCACTCGGTGTGGCCCAAAAAACAAAACCAAACAAACAAACAAACAAACAAACAAAAAGTTCTGGGGTTGTCCGGGGTGGGGGTGGGGTGGCCGCACTGGGGCCGTCCAGCGGGGAGAGGCGAGGATGGAATCCAGTGAGCTCCCAGTCTGCTGCCTCCTCTCTGCCCTCTCGGCCTCTGACTGAATTTTCTGCTTGTGGTCCACACCTAGTTTCTGTAGCTGTCCCCTGACAGTAAGACTTTGTCTCCCATCCCCCCCTTCTTTTTCTTGCCTTTTTCAATGAAGTCACGGTAGCCCAGAGGCCGAGTCTCTTACTCAGGTCCCTAGGGCAGGGAAAGGGGTATGGAATCTCCCCCACTGTGGCCCCAGGAGACGTGAGGCCCCCAGCTGCCTGGGACAGGGCATGGGGGAGCTCTAGGTGGGGCATGGGAAAGGAGGGGCCGCGTCCTTGATGAGGTGGCTGGTGTCAGCAGGGCAGTGGGGCTGTCGCCACTGTCCTCAGGCTTGGCTGGGACCATGACCCACCATTTCCACTGGTGTGGCAACGCGGCTGGATCTGGGAATGGCCACCAGGAGGGGCTGGGGAGGACAGGGAGCTCTGCTCTGCCTGGCCCAGGCCCTTCGATGCTGACGCCGGGGTCCCCTCCTGCCCTGTTTCATGTATATCACCCATCCCAGTTCCTAGAAAGTTAGCCAGAGACCAGCGGCTGTGCTGAGCTGCCCCCTGCGAGAGGAGCAAACATACCCCGGGGCTCTGGGCCACAGCTGAAGGCCAGGCGCTGTGCTTAAACAAATGAGCTCCTGTCACTTTATTGGTCCAAATTTTACCATCCGGGCAGAAGTAAAGCTCGAGGGCTCCCCCAATCCACACCCCTGAAGGCTTCCTCCATTGCACAGAAGAAGGGGGGAGTGAGCTGGCTCGGAGAAATGCAAGGCTGCACCTTTCCCATAGCCGTGGCCATAGCTGGCCTGTGGGGTGGAGGTCAGAGCCCTCTCAGAGGTGGGTGAGGAACCGGAAGTCTGTTCTGGAAGGTGAGAAGGAGCCTGAGCTGGCGGCAGCACTCCCAGAGCTGCGACTGGGTGGTGGTAGCTGTTCCGGCTTCTGGACACCATCACGTGGCAGGGGCTGGCGGCAGCAGGGGTGGCAGGGAGCGGACAGGGCCAGATCCTCCTTGACAGGCAGAGTGCACATGGCTCAGCCGCCCTCTGGCCGGAGCAGGCACCGCTGCCCACCGCTCTGCATTGATGTATGGCTGCACGGGGCTAGGACTCATGGTCCAGTGTCGGGTGGAAATAGAGACAGGGAAGACAGAGCAGCGTCCTGGCTGGGAGCCTGGAACAGGAGCCATCGCCCATGAAGGCCCTCTAGTGAGGTCTGCGGCAAGTGAGCCATGGACGGGGCCCCAGGGAAGGAGCCACCCAAAGCTGCTTCTGCCCCAGGAAGGCCTGAGGACCTTAAGGTGTGCCTGGACGCGCTGCCCCAGCCACACTCCAGCAAAGCTCTATCCCTCCGACAGCTTCGTAGCTCCACAAGAACCGCATGCGCGGCTCAGCCAAGCAGCATCTTCCAAGGTCCAGGTTTGGCCTGTCCCGGAGGAGGGCGAGCATTTCCTTTTCTTCTGTGTCGGGGATGTGCTGGATGCTGGGGAAAGATGTCACGCTTGGAGACCATCTGGGAAAGGCTTCTGGAGCGGTTTCTTTCATTTATGGGACTGACAACCCAGGAAAGGGGCCTTTGGCAAGTACAAAGGGTGATGGCCCAGAAAAAGAATCAAAGTCTTAATAATGGGCCCGGCTGGCACTGTCCAGCAGTCCCCGCCCTGGGGTCCGTGTGGCTGGGAAGCCTGATGTCTCTGTTTCAGCAGTGGGATCAAAACCAGCTTTCAAAGCAACATGCGCCAAGGGCAATTTTTTAGCACAGACGTAACTTTCTAGTTCCTTTTTCCTACCCCTCATTTTTTCAGCTGCCTTTAAAGAGGCCGCAGAGAGCTGAAAAAACAAATCCAAGTTTAAAGAGACAAGTGCAAAAATGCAAACCGGGCCAGGGGACAGAGCCGCCAGCTGGACGAAATGTGTCTGCGCGGGCTGCGTCCTTGCCTGGCAGGTGCCGGGATTTATGGGGGCGCTGGCAGACGCTTCATCACGTTACAAGCCAGCTCAGGAGACCCTCATAAAACTCTGCTTATATGAAAGAACAAACTAGCTGATAAAAGTCAGCTGCCTCCTGTAAGCTCACTGCAGGGACTGCCGCTGAATGGTGGATTTATGAGCCGGGCTCTCTGCAGAGGAAGAACTACTGCACACACACGTCTGAAGGGGGAAGGGCCGGCCTGCTCTGCTCCCCATCACTGACCCCCACAAAAGGGACCAGGCACTGTCCTCTCTGCTCTGCGACGGTTGCTCCTCCCTCTGCCTGGCCCTGGGATTCTGCCTAACGCCAGCAATGGCATCATGCTGGGCCCAAATGAAGGGGACCAGGCTGCACATAGGCTACGGGGCCACCTATGAAAGTGATGAGTCCCTCTGCAAGGGAGGGCTTGGGACAGGGTGCTGTGGGACCTGTTAGAAGTGTGGAAAAGTGGGTGCCGGAAAGCAAAAAAGCCGGCAGAAGGGGGGCAAGGAGGAAGTCTTTTTTTTTTTTTTTTTTTTTTGCTTTTTGGGTCACACCCGCGATGCTCAGGGGTTTCTCCTGGCTCTGCACTCAGGAATCACTCCTGGCGGTGCTCGGGGGCCATATGGGATGGCGGGATTGAACCCAGGCCAGCATGGGCCGGCCGCATGCAAGGCAAATGCCCTACCCGCCGGACTATCGCTCCGGCCCAAGGAGGAAGTCTTGAGGCCGGTCTTGCCCCCAGTGAAGGGGGATCTTGGTGACCACTCTGCCAGGTCTCAGGTCTTTCCTCTTCTCGGTGGAGAAACCAAGGAGCCTTCCAGGAATGACAGCTTGGGAAAAAGGGCTAGTCATTCCCTAGGCAACGGGCTGCCTCCGCCCAACCCTGCCACAGAGGCAAGGCCCCAGGACTCAGGCCCAAGGGAAGAGCGTGGGCATGGAGTGCCCTGCAGAACCGGGGGCAGCACAGCCTCCCTCGGGCGTGAAGCTCCAGCTACGGTGGCCCACAGACACTGCAGCCCTTACTCATCGCCTCACTGCAGGAGGCACCCCACACCTCAGCCATGTTCTGTTCATCGGAAGCAGAGGGTGAGTACCCACGGCAGGATGATGGGGAAGAAGTTACAGCACCTCAATCTCACACCAGCAAAAGTCAATCGCCCGAAGGAAGGGAAATGAGTAAGTGCATGAGGACGCCCCCTCCCTGCCGAGGCCTGCGACCGTGTCCAAGCAAACATCTCATTCAGTCTAAAAAATAAATTTACATTTTGATTTATTTATTTTTGGGTTTGGAACCACACTTGACCATGCCCAGGGGTTACTCCTGGCTCTGCACTCAGGAATCACTCCTGGAGGTGCTCGGGGACCATATGGGATGCCGGGGATCAAACCCTGGTTGGCCGTGTGCCAGGCAAGTGCTCTCCTTACTGTGCTAAAGGAATCTGCCCCAGATTCCTTTAAATTTTAAAGAATAAGAAGATGACATTTCAATCACAAATGAAAAGCTAAGAAGGAGCCAAATTAAAATGATAGTATTGAACACCATGAACAGGCGCCTGACTCTAGCCTGGTGACTTGGTTCAGCAAGGGAAGCTTAAAAAAACTGTTTATAGGCACACAGGCAACTCCAAAACAAAGCGGTGGGCGTCTCCTCCCGCCCACCGCCTCTTTATGCACTGCCTGACAAAACCCAGGCCCTTCTCTGAGCAAGGCCAGGGCTGTGTCACACCATTCCCGGGTTCTAACACACATGCTTCAGCCAGGCACCCGGGCTAACTCACTGCCTCAACCCCGGCCCCACTTGCAGCTGTTCTTCCATGCCGCCATGAGCTTGAGACCCCTCGGCGACTAGTACTTGTTGGGGTGAAAGCAACAGCCATCTTTTAGTCCATCCACGCCCTTCTCTCTCACCGCGCTGCCTCTGCTCCGTGCTCCTGTGCAGGGAAAGCTACGTCCCAGGACAGCAGCCTCCAGGCCTCTCGGCAGAGGTCAAGGTCACAGTCACATGAAGGGACCCATCGAGTTCTCATGTGAGTTGGTTTGCTTGGGGACTGCTACCCCAGGCCCTTGTCAGAAACGCGGATGTGTTGGATGGTTCACGGGGTGGGACATCTACCTTGGCACAGCCAGCCGGGACTTCAGCCCCAGTACCACATCCAGGAGTGATCCCTGAGAGCTGCTGGCCATGCCCAAAAAAAACTAAGAAACGCAGATTCTAGGGTCTTACTCAGCCCAGGTCCACAGACTTGGAGTCTGAACTTCAATGGACATGAGGGTTCAAAACACCTTAAAGCCGGAGAAGTTGGGGGTCAAAGGCTTCCCTGGGGGAACTGTCCCCTGTCCGGGTTTCTCCAGCTCGTCACTACAGCATGAGGCCTGATATTCATATGTCTTCCAAGTCACATTTTATTTGTGATCATCATGTATTTATTTGTGCATATTATCTATATTACTGGTTTTGGCATATTGAATAGGGGTTCAGCAGGGTGATACCATTTCACCAAAACTCTTCAGCGCCATCCTTGAGAACATCATGCGACAATTAGAATGGGACCGGAATAGGAGTGAAGATACAGTCGGCAACTACACCACCTCCGCTTCACTGATGACATCGTTCTAATAACACCAAACATTAGCCAAGCGGCACAAATGCTGGCTGACTTCAACAGAGAATGTGGAGAGATAGGTCTACAGCTGAATCTTAGCAAAACTATGTTCATAAAAAAAATGAACTAGTTCCAGAGGCCCCATTCACTCTCAATGGAACAGACATCTCTGAATGCAGCAGTTATGTGTACCTAGGTAGAGAAGTCAACATGATGAATGACCTAAAACACTGAGCTGCCCAGGAGGAAGAGAGGCGGCATGGAATGTCTTCAAAGGCATCGAAGAAATAGCTAAAAGGACAAAGAACCTCCGGCTCCGGGCACATCTCTTTGACTCCACCATTCTCCCTGCATTAACATACGCCTCAGAGACCTGGGCCCTACGAAAGGAGGATGAGAATGCTATTCGGGTCTCCCAGAGAGGAATCGAAAGAGCCATGCTTGGAATATCACGCCTCACTCAAGTGAGAAAAGAATCGGAGCTCCGACCTCTGTCGCTATTCCAGAGTGAGGGACGCTGTCTCGTTTGCCAAGGCACTGAAAATCAGATGGGCTGGACATGTAATGCGATTTGGAGACGACCACTGGACTAGAGCCATTACCGACTGGCTCCCACAGGATGTCAAAAGATCACGTGGCGGGGCCGGAGGCGATAGCCCAGCGGGTAGGGCGTTTGCCTTCTGCGCGCGCCGGCCTCTGCCGGCCTGGGTTCGATCCCCGGCATCCCATATGGTCCCCGAGCACCGCCAGGAGTAATTCCTGAGTGCAGAGCCAGGAGTAGCCCCTGAGCATTGCCGGGGTGTGACCCAAAAAAGGCAAAAAAAAAAAAAAAAAAAAAAAAAAAAAAAAAAAGATCACGTGGCCGCCCACCTACAAGATGGTCAGACTTCTTTGTCAAGACCCTGAACAAATGGTTTGAGGCTCTTTGTATTCCTGAAGCAACCAGTTACCATTGGGCTACACTGGCACGTGATAGGGTCAAATGGAAATGTTACTGGCACCCTTCGAGCAAATCGATGAATAACGGGATGTCACGTGATCAAGTGAGTATCTATATAGTCCTAATTTATTATTTATGCATAACTTTTATGATACAATACTTAAAATTCTTGGGAGAACATATACTCCATTATTATGTTAGGAGGATAATGTACATATTTATTTTCTATAAAAACTTTTTCACAATCAGAATATTCTCTTCACACATAGAAAAATCATGATTCAGTTTGTTTGCTTTTATGGGGTTACACTCAATGATGCTCAGGGGTTACTCCTGGCGGTACTCAGGGGACTTTATGTGATGCCGGAGATTGAATCTGGTTGGCCACGTGCAAGGCAAACACCCTCCCCATTGTTCTAGCACCCCAGCTGAAAAAAAAAATCAAGATTTGGGAAAACTATATTTGAAATGTAATTATGAGTGGGGCCAGAGAGGTAGTACAACAGGGAAGGCTCTCGCCTGGCACAGCTGACCCAGCTCAATCCCAGCACACCAATTTCCTAAGTCCTACCAGAGGTGATTTCTGACTGCAGTCACAAGGGGGATAGTAGCTGGGAAGGTGTTTTCCTTGCATCCAGCCAACCTGAGCTTTATCCCAAGCATATCATATGCTCCCAAGCACAGCCATAAGTGATCCAAAAGCAAAGAAACAGAAGAAAGGAGGGAGGGAGGGAGCGGGGGGGAAGGATGGAGAAAGCAAGGGAGGGAGGAAGGCAGGCAGGCTGGTGAGGGCCAGAGGGATAGTACAGAGATTAAGACCACTTGCCTTGCACTACACAGGGACCCCTGAGCACTGCTAGGAGTGATCTCTGAGCACAACAGGTATGTCCCCCTGCCAACTAAATGAAGCTATGAGCTGGCAATGTAGCTCAGTGGGAGAACATTTGTCTTACATGTGTGAGGACCTGAGTTCAAACCCCCCTCCCCCCACACACACACAGAGTCAAAGCACCAGGCAGGGACATATGCTTGCTAGAGGAGGACGGGGCAATCCCAGCAGTTCGAAGTCCTGAGCACCAAGAGGCATGACCCTAAATTTAAAAATATATAAATACATGTGTTGGGAGAGTGGGGGAGGCTCCGAGAAATGCTCAGGGATCCCGGTCACTCCAAGCAATGCTGATCAGACGGGCTGGACAGTTCCATGCTGGGGTCTGCCTGATTTGGGGGCCAGGGCTGCACTGAGGGCTTGGCACACTAACCCCCAGCTATACCCTAAGAGGACTATGCCCAGGGTGCTGGGAACTGCACTCGGCTTGCACACAGCCAAGCCCCTAGCGCCTCTGCTCTCTTCCTCGTCCCGTTTGTTATATTTAGGTTTGGGGGCCACACCTAGCAGCACTAGGACTTACTCCTGGTTCTGTGCTCAGGGATCACTCCTGGTAGGGCTCCAGGGTCCTGGGGATTAAACCTGGGTCAACCAAGTACACGGTGAGCACCTGACCCACTGTACCGTATCTCTAGCTCCCTTGTTGGTTCTGTAAGACAATTCAGGTGGCAGTGTGCACTGATACCATGTGTTTCAATACTGTAAATACTGATACCATGTATTTCAAAACTTGTGAACATGGACACAAAGGGCACATACCAAAACAGCTGACGGAACTTTTGTATCTTTCTACATCTGAATGTTTTCCACTATTTTAAAAAGCATGTATTACTTTCATAGTAAGGAAGGAAAACAA
>JAJIBD010008499.1:0-51054 GCA_021461705.1 Cryptotis parvus | reverse complement strand
TTTTTTTTTCTCATTAAAATATTTTATTATACCACCATGAGATATACAATTACAAAGATGTTCATGTTTGGGTTTCAGTCATACAGTGTTCCAGCACCCATCCCTCCACCAGTGCCCATTTCCCACCACACCAATGTCCCCGATTCCCTCCCCGCCTCTTAGCCTGCCTCTATGACAGGTTCTTTATCTCTTTTCTTTTTCTCTTTCTCGCTTTCTCTCTTCCTTCTCTTGCACATTGTGAATTGCAATACATACATTTAGAGGTTATCATGTGTGTCTTTTTGCCTATATCCAATGCTCAAGTTCTAGGCTGGTATTACTCTTCTTTGACAACAATTTTAATTTTTAACAATGATGTAAAGAATGCTCATAGAAAAGTCTAGGATTAATAATCATTGTTGATTTTTGTTTGGGTTTGTTAGTTTTAATTTTGTTTTTGTGGGCCACACCTGGCTGTGCCCAGGGCTTACTCCTTGCTTGGCTGTAACCATATGTGGGAGTGGCTGAATCCAGGTTAGCTGCTTTAAACACAGATGACTTATCAGCTATACTAGCTCTCCAGCCCCATTTTTGTTTTTGTTCATTTGGTTTTGGGATTTTATTGTTTGTTTTGGCTTTGGAGTCACACCTAGTGCTGTGCTCAGGGCTTATTCCTGACTCTGCACTCTGCTATACTTGGGGGTCCTTATGCAGTGTCAGAAATAGTACTGGAGTTGTTCATATGCAAAGCAAGTGCCTTGCCCCTATACTGTCTGATTTGGGAATTATTAAAGAGCTTACATTATAGCCAACTCAATAATCCTTAGGAAAACACCCCTTAGAAATCCTTCGAGAAACCCTCTTTACGGGCTTGATTACAATTATCTCTTTTTCAGCTCATTTCTAATTCACTTTCACTCAGATGGTCTCATTTCTTTTTCCTGGTCTCAATTCTTTTTTCCTTTTCAGTCTTATTAGGTTTATCAATTTTATTGACTCTGCCAAAAGTTGTTGGGTTTCACCGATTTCCCTCTATTGCCTATTTGCACTTTTGATTTCCGCTCTCAAATTTCCTATTTCACTTCTCTACTGAGAGCTATTATGCACTTCCGTTTCCAGAGTCTTTAGTACTAAGGCTATTGATTTCAGACTGCTCCTTTTAAAATGTTAGTGAGCATTTAATATTATAAATTTTTCTCTAAAAACTGTCTTCAAACTATTTCCAAAATATTTGTAAATTTTTTCCTGAGTTCTTTTCTTTTTACCTTGGAATCATAAAAATGTCTATTTGTTGAATTTCCAAAAATCTATGGAAATTGATGGTATTTCTGTTATTTAGTTTAATTCTATTATAGTGAGAGAATATACCTTTGTATGAATTAAGCACTTTGGAATATTTTTTAAAATTTTAAGGAAACATGATGTACAAATCCAGCACTGTTACTCACCACTGTTACCATCTCGGGCAAATCCCATATAGAACCTCAGCAGTTTCCTTATCTGTGACTAGAGAAACCTGGGTTAAGCGCTTCAAACCTTTTGGGACCTCTAGTCCTTTGTATGGATGATCTAAGTGTAAGGTGGACCTGGTTTCGACTGAGAAATTCCTCAGTTTTGTTCATCCCTTAGGTGCACATGGAGGCAGGAGAGGTGTGTAGAGAGCGATGTACCATCACCTTGAAATCTTTTTCTTACATTGTAAAAATCACGTCCCAGACATAGGTATGGGAGATCGCTGCATTCTTAAAACCACCACTAGGTGGAACATTTACTGCAATATTGTTATGAGGCCCTCATACCAGTTCGCGTTGAATACAGAAGTATTTAAGAATTAGAGTGGGGCGAGGGGGTGAGGAGAGTGGTCTCCCTTCAAGATGGGAGACATGTATACTGAAGATGGCTGTGGCGTTGGAATTATGCCCATGAGAAACCATTATTAACAGTATTGTAAAACAAAATTAAATTAAGACCTAAAAAAATTAGATCATGGGAGCTGGAAAGATAGTACTGCATGGAGGGCGCATGTGGCTGACCTGGGTTCAATCCCCAGCACCAATATGGTCTAACGAGAGTGCCACCAGGAACTTGCCCTGACCACCACCAAATGTCGCCTCCCAAAGAAAAGCAACAGATCATGCAGTCAACCAAGGTTCGATCTCTGTCATCCTATGTGGTCCCCCCAAAGACTGACAGGAGTTAATTCCCTGAGTGCAGAGCCAGGAGTAACCCCCTGAGCATCTGCGGGGTGTGACCCAAAAAAGCAAAAACCAAAAAACTCTCTTTCCCATCCCCCTTTACTATTGCTGCCACAAACAAGGGTCACACATACACTTGATTCTGGTGTCTGCACCCTGACTGGCTGCTGCACCCAGACATGGCACAATCTGCCGCAGCATGGGGGACATCTGTCTCTGTTGGGACAGCAGAGTTTCCAGAACCATGCCTGGCACATTGGGGGTGGGGTCGGGATAGAACTCATGCTTGCAAGGCAGCGCTTTGCCATTGAGCTCTCCATTGGCCTCTGCTAAGGAAATTTTACTTCCAGCTAAGTCTAGCATCATACTTACTTATCTAAGACTCCGTGGATCTTCAGGGCTCTTATTCTCATATTCTAAAAAGTTCAAGGAAACTCTGCATATACCTAAAAAAGAAGAGTTCCTATGTTAGATGCCTACTAAACATACATTCCCGTTTCCTCCTAAGAGTACCCCAAATTTCCACTCAAGTATCCATTCCATACTCTCTCGCCCATGAAGTCCAGAGCACCAAGGAGCTGAAGTAATGCCATAGGAAACTCTTGGGCAGCCCGTTTTTTCTGAGTCATCTTATTTCTCTTGTCACTGGTCCAGTAGCTAGGCCTAAGTGGAGTCACATTCCCCTTAAGACAGGGACTGGCTCAGCCGAGGGCAGACTGCTCCAATTCAGGGAGAGACATCAATTTGCTCTCTTTGGCTCAGTGTGCTATGTGGCTATGAAGCCCGGAGGCACTGCAGCTGTTCTGCCACCAGGAGGTGGTGTAGCCCAAAACCATACTGATACACTTGCTTTAAAAAAATCAGGCCTTGGGCCTGGAATGATAGTGCAGCAGGGGAGGGGGTTTTCTTGCACATGGCCCACCCAGATTCTATGCCTGGCATCCCATATGGCCCCCGAGTACCGCCAGGAGTGATTGCTGAGTGCAGAGCCATGAGTAATCCCTGAGCATCACCAGATGTAACCCCTCACCCCCAAAAAAGCCAAAAGTAAACGAAAAATCAGGCCTGGATAATCTCTATGAATCTGAGTCAAAAACCAAAATTACATTTTTTACCCTAATTATTTTGACAAATTTTTGGAATACTTTTCTGTGATTCTTTTTGAATTAAAGCACCATAATTTATAAAGTTATTCTTAGCTGAGTTTTTGGACATACAATGTTCCATCAATGATCCCTTCACCCATGTCAACTTCTCTCAAGCAATGTTCTCAGGTTCCCCCATGAACCCCCAGCCTGCCCTCTTGACAGGCACCTTTCTAAGATTGGTTGTTAAAGTTTGGGTCTCTTGATTTCAGAGCTGTTGACTCTGTGGTTTAGAAGCTTGGTTCTGTCATTTCCTTAATGCCACCTTTGGTGTTCAGGGATAGATTCCTCTAGTGTACTGTTTCTTTTTCTTGAGGGTATTACCTTCCCTTGGTGTTGAATTTCCTAGTTTTTGTATTAATAAGCAGCCGAGTGAGCAGCTGCCAGCCCGGCCAGCCGCACACCCCCAGGGAGAATACCTGAGGTGGAGACAGGCCGTTGTGAGAGTTCAAAATGTCTGTTTACTTCCGCCTCGCTCAGACTTCTGGGGGTTGTAGTTCCACCTTCTGCCGAGGCCTGGGGCTCTACCACGACCCCAGGCACCCGCCCAGCCAGCCGCACACCCCAGGAGAGAGTACCTGAGGCCTAATGCCACTTTTGGACCTAACTCCCCTGACCTGGTCCCCGTTGCTTCTCAGGTATCTTTTCTCCCCTTTCTTTCCTTTTCCTCCCTATATTCTGGAGTCAAAGTTGATCCCCTTAATTTTTTCTTTATCAAATAATCATTTTATTCTTTGTTGATTTAACAAACAAAACTGACTACAGATGAATATATGTTACAAACTTTGAGACAGTTAAGTTCAAATTAAACCATTACTGTGAGACAGTTAATTTTTTTTAATATTTTATTAAACCATCTTGAGATATACAATTACAAAGATGTTCATATTTGGGGTTACGTCTTACAGTGTTCCAGCACCCATCCCTCCACCAGTGCCCATTTCCCACCACCACTGTCACTGTATCACTGTCTTCCTGTTCATCATCGATTTGCTCGGCGGGCACCAGTAACATCTCCATATGTCCTGACTCATGCAAGTAGAGCCCAAGGGCACCTGCTTGCTCCAGGAACATAAAGAGCCTCAAACCATTCCATCAGGTCATGGGAATGAGGTCTATAATTGTTACTGGTATTTGGCATATCAAATACAACACCAGTAGCTTGCCAGGCTCTGCCGTGCAAGTAGCATACTCTTGTAGTTATCTCTAAATACAGCATTTATTGATGAACCAGCGCGGCCTCTGCTGTGATAGGCTGGTCTGCTGGGTGGAGTTCTGACGAGGGGAAGTCCGGATGTGGAAAATGGACCCTCATGGAGTGGGGGTCGTCTGGCTTGTTAGTAGGCTCTGCTGGGGTGGTGGGCCAGGGCTAGAACCCGCCATCCCTCGGGCGCCCTCGTGAGCGGCTGGGCACAGGGAGAGCCAGTAGCAGCTCTGCCCCATGTCTGTGAGTCTCTGGATCAGCATACCTGGGCCGGATTTAAAAAAGACTGCTGCAGGGTGGATTTGGATGAGCCAGGCTGTGATAGGCTGGTCTGCTGGGTGGAGTTCTGA
This sequence comes from Cryptotis parvus, assembly GCA_021461705.1. NCBI lineage: Eukaryota > Metazoa > Chordata > Mammalia > Eulipotyphla > Soricidae > Cryptotis > Cryptotis parvus. Next base: position 46,181 of record JAJIBD010008499.1, on the reverse strand, counting down.
CAAGGGGAAAGTCCGATGTGGAAAATGGAGGCCCTCATGGAGTGGGGGGATCGTCTGGCTTGTTGCGAGGCTCTGCTGGGATGGCAGGCCAGGGCTAGAACCCGCCATCCTCGCGGGTGCCTCGTGGAGAGGCTGGGCACAGGGAGAGCCAGTAGCAGCTCTGCCCCATGTCTGTGAGTCTCTGGATCAGCATACCTGGGCCAGATTTAAAAAAAAGACTGCTGCAGGGTGCATCTCGATGAGCCGGGCTGTGATAGGTTGGTCTGCTGGATGGAGTTCTGACAAGGGGAAAGTCCGGATGTGGAAAATGGAGGCCCTCATGGAGTGGGGATCGTCTGGCTTGTTGCGAGGGGCTCTGCTGGGGTGGCGGGCCAGGGCTAGGAACCCATCATCCCTCGTGGGCACCTTGTGAGCTGCTGGGCACAGGGAGAGCCAGTAGCAGCTCTGCCCCATGTCTGTGAGTCTTCCCACCACCAATATCCCCAATTCCTGCCCCCTCCCCTTGCCTGATTCTATGGCAGGTTCCCCATTCCTTCTCTCTCTCTCTCTCTCTCTTTCTCTCTCTCTTCTCTTCCACATTGTGGATTGCAATACATACATTTAGAGGTTATCATGTGTATCTTTCTGCCTATATTCAATTCTCAGTTCTAGGCTGGTATTATCATTTTCAAGATTCATTAGCACACTGTTCCCTTCTCTGTCTTACCTAACCTCTGACTCTCACCATTTGTGGTAGATTCCACCTGCTGACAAGACCTGATCCATGTTTTGCCTGACCTTGGCACCCCTCCCCCTTTAAAGCACTGCATTCCCTCATCCAGAAGAAGGATAAACACAGGATATTATCACTTATGGGTGAATGTATCTGGAATAACTGGAATTTTTTAAAATTTGGATTTTTCTGCTACTTTACAAATAAACATATCCTAACGGGGGACACAAAGTCCATAGTTTGTGTCCCCAAAAAGGGTATATAAAATATTAGAAGCACATGTGTGATACTGAACTTCAAGGCTAAGAACTTGGAAGCTAGAAATTAAGAAGATTCCTTCTTGGGGTTGGAGTGATAGTACAGTGGGTCAGGGCACTTTCCTTGCATGCAGATGGCCCACGGTTCAACCCTAGGCACCCATATGGACCAGGAATAATTCCTGAGTGCAGAGCCAGAAGTAAACCTTGAGCATTGCTGGGTGTGGCACCAAAGGGGAAGAAAATCAAAAGAAGATTCCTTCCCAAAGTTAAATTTTTCCAACATAACAGAGAATGGATGGCCTCAGGAACTATTTCTGGATTAAGAATAGCTACGTGTGCCAATCCGCATCAGAACTAATGTACCTCACTGAAAGAGCTGAGAGCCCCGGAAAAGAGGACTCAGCTACATCCAGGCAGAACCTGCTGGGACCAGTGGGGATTCGGAGCCCAATTACTTAGAAATGTGCAACCTCAGCTTTGGGTCTTAACATGTCCTTCATCCTACTTATTTCTAACAATTACACTAATCCTCTCTAGAGGCTTGAGATGGAGTGATGAGGGTATCAAATAACTGAAAACGACTAACACATATAAATAAGGATGGTGTCTGATTGCCTCTATGAACTTTGTGATGATGTATGATACTAAAGTGTGTTCACTTCAAGTACTTTTTCTAAAAGTTTACAAGGGCATGTAAGGCTACAGATTAGCTATGGCTAGAATCCTCAAGTCAACCCTCCTGGAGGCCATAGTTGGCCATTATGAGTGATGCCCTCCACGCTGCCACATGCCAACAGGATTTGAGGTGGGCCACCCATTCTTCTGAAGGTAACACTACATTCTCTCAATGGAGACAAGTTGAGAGATCACGTGGCTCTTCCTACTGCAACTCAAGAGAGCAAAGAGGCATATATTACGTATACAGAATATCAAAGAGAATCGGATGGGAAAAAATGCTGTCAAATGCTAACAATTAGTTAATGTGGGTAAAGGTAGTTGTTAGTATATATAATTTAATGGAGCATCAGCAATAATAAAGGATCTTGCTGTCAGCCCAACCACAGCCTAGATTCCCATCAGTAGCCCCAGTAAATGCTTACATACTTTTAGTTGGAAAATCTCTACTGAATGGTGAGCCGGGCTTGAAATCAGCTTCTCTCTTGGGTGGGGCTCTGATGAGCTGGGTGGGAAATGAGGGTCTTTGGTGGCTGAGAACACACTGGTTGTGGGAGTGATGTTGAAGTATGAATTGTTCTATCATTGAAGTATGAATCTTTCTATCAACAGTATTATGAAAACCTCTTTACTTTGTAAATCACAGTGTTTCAATAAAAAGGGAAAAAAATATATATACATATTTATACATAAAATTAGTGCCAGCTGAGGGAGCAGGCATGGGGTTTGGGATGGGTGGGAAATGAGGGTCTTTGGTGATGGAAACACACTGGTGGTGGGAGTGGGAAATGAGGGTCTTTGGTGATGGAAACAACTGGTGGTGGGAGTGGTGTTGAATTATGAATCTTTCCAATAACTGTACTATGAAAACCTTTTACTTTGTAAATCATGATGTTTTAATAAAAAATTAAAATAATAAAATAAAAAGACAATTAAAAATCTCTATCAAATGGTCTTGGAAGCAAAAAAAAAACATTTTTAAGTCTTTTTTTTTTTTTTTTTTGCTTTTTGGGTCACACCAGCGATGCTCAGGGGTTTCTCCTGGCTCTGCGCTCAGGAATTACTCCTGGTGGTACTCGGGGACCATATGGGATGGCGGGGATCAAACTTTTTATCCTCGCCACCCCAGCCACCTTGACAGAGACATTATGAAGCGAGGTGGTTGCAGCTTAGATCTCCTGTTTTCAGTGTTGCTAGGACTGTGCTTTGGGTATGTAGCTAAACCGACTCAGCTTTCAACTTGTGCTCATTAACAATTTTCCCACTTTCGAATTACCACAAGCGTGTGGGAGTCAGAGGTTAGTTTAGATAGAGAAGGGAACATGTGTGAATAAATGTCTAAAGTTCTGATACTAACATAGAACTGAGCATTAAATACAGACAAAAAATGCAAATGATGGCTTCTAAGTGTACGTAGTGCAACCCACAATGTGTGGGAGAAGGAGGAGAGAGAGAGGGAGAGAGAGAGGAGATAAAGAACCTGCCATTTAGGCGGGATGTGGGAGGGGAGGGAATTAGGGACATGGGTGGTGGCTGAGGGGCACTGGTGGAGGGCGGGGTGCTGGAACACTATGTGACCGAAACCCCCAAGCGTGAACAACGTTGTAATTGTATATCTCACGGTGGTATAATAAAATAAAAAAAAAAAAGAATTTTCCCACTTTCTAGTTCTGGAGAGGTAGCAGCATGGGCCAGCCGCGTGCAAGGCAAGCGCCCTACCCGCTGGGCTATCGCTCCAGCCCCAAACATTTTTAAGTCTTATGAAAAAAAAAAAACCAGGACTTGTTGCTCCTAATGAAGCAACATCTGAATTTAGGGAATGCAGGTGATAACATCCAAGTCATGGTCACCTCCGGGTTCTCCTGGCTGCGGGCGCACAGTGAGAAGCTGTGGCTTATCTGGAACAGGTAGTGCCGTTAGCTGTAAGGCCCCACTTAGCCTAAGCCCTAAGAATCTTTTTACAAGCGGTGGCCCAAGGAATTACATGGAATGCCCCTTCTCTTTCAGCAGCCTGGCATCCATAACAAGCTGGTCCACGGTCCCCTCTCTTTTAGTCTGCACTGTCCCTTTCCTACATTGCTCTTTGTGTCCCTGGCCCTGCTGATTCACCGAGCCACCAACTCTCAGGCAGGCGTCTGGGCATCCCTGTGATCCCAAAGCACCCCCTGAATACTGGGTGGACAGCCTCTCAGCCCCCTCCGGCTTTCTCTGTGCTGCTCCCTCCCTCACTTTTCCTAAAACAGGAAGACAGGTAGGGCGCTTCTCAATTTCATCTGCCAAATCCCCTTCTAGACACCCACCTGCTCTTCCACCACCCGTCACCAACCTCACCTCCTTTACCTAGCTGTGCAGTTTAGAAACAAATCAGCCACCCTGGTGAAACAGCACGTGCCTGGGACTTGAGCGCTCTAACCGACTCAGCTTTCAACCTGTGCTCGTTAAGAATTCTCCCACTTTCTAGCTCTGGAGAGGTAGTACGGCGGGTAGAGCACTAGCCTTGCTCCACGGCGATGCAGGCTCAGTCCCTGACATCCCTTCTGGCTTCCCGAGCCATGGCAGGACTGATCCCTGAGTGCAGAGCCAGCGGTGAACCCTAAGCACCACTGGGTATGGTCCAAAAATAAAAATAAACTTTTTTCATTCTATTCCGAGGGACACAAAGCAAGGGCGCAGATTTTCCCACCAGTGCTTCATGAGAAATGACTCCGTGTGTTCTAAAAAGAAGTCCTGCCTTCAAGGAACTTCTTTATTTTTTATTATATCTTATTTTTATTTAATTAATTTTTATCTAATTAAAGAGCCATGATATACAGATTTATTGATAGTTTAGTTTTAGGCAGATCTCATTCCCATGACCTGATGGAATGGTTTGAGGCTCTTTATGTTCTTAGAGCAAGCAGATGCCCTTGGGCTACACTAGCATGTGACAGGACATATGGAGATGTTACTGGTGCCTGCTCGAGCAAATCGATGAACAACAGGAAGACAAGTGACAAGTGATACAAGTGATAGTTTTAGGCCTTAACATTCAACACCAATCCTACCACCAGTGTCAATTTCTCTCCACCTGTGTTCTTATTCTCTGTTCGCCCCTTTTTTCATCCCCGCCGCCCCAGCCACCTTGACAGAGACATTACAAAGTGAGGTGGTTGCAGCTTAGATCTCATGTTTTCAGTGTTGCTAGGACTGTGCTTTGGGTATGTAGCTATACCACTCTCCCACATCACCAGAATAACTGGAGCCCTGACCCCATCCCTCCAGTACTTCCCGTTGACTTCTTTCCTTCTCTGAAAGGAAAACAAAGGCCGGAGAGGTAGTACAGTGGGTAGAGTGCTTGACTTGCCTGCGGCCAACCCTAGCTAAATTCCTGGAATCCCATCATCCCACACGGTCCCCGAACCCTACCAGGGTGATTCCTAAACATAGAGGCAGGAGTAAGCCTTGAGCATAGTCAGGTATGGGCTCCTCACCCCAAAGACAAAGGGAAACAAAAGGGCTGCAGGGCTGAGACTTGATTTCCCCAGGCTGAGGATCACAGGGGTCACTACAATGGTTTTCTTTCACGGTTTTCTTTCACGGTTCCTAGTATTTTCCCATTGAGAATCACATTTATAACCAAAAAAAGAAGCTTGAGGAGTCAAGAAAGTGTCGGTACAGCTGAAAAGGATTTTCATAAAGGTCATTCTAAGTTGTCAGTTAAAAAAAGTTACTTGACAACACCAGCTCCCCTGAGTGACTCGCTCCCACACGGGCAGCCTAGGGAGTTCTCTGGAAAGTGGCCTGAAAGCCAACTGCTCAGAGCTTTGTGGGAAGACCCGTCTGATGCTACCTTATGGACTTACCAGCTCTGGACCAAGCCTACCGAAGGCCGATTAAGCAAATTATCAGGAAGAAGGTTAACTTCTCTCATTGTGTTTGCTAGACGAACGGGAAGCTCCTTCCGTAGAAACATGTATGAGGTCTTTTCACATGCATTGTCCCTTCCTATTAAGAGATAAAAAAGCATTTCATGATTTTACAATCTAGTAAACAGAATAATCAGGTGTTGTCCTACAGGTACCATGACTGAACATGGAGAGAAGGTCCTGCAGTCGTTAGCTAATTTTTTATCCTTTGAAATAAGAAAGTCTAAGAGAAATCATATAATTGGCATCAAAAAGAACCAAATCCTGAAAGCACTTTCTTCCCCTTAACATTCAAAAATTCCCAGTATTACCAGTAGTAAGCAATATGGGAAAACTGCCAAGTACAAATGCTAAAGAATGTGAAAATCCACTCCTGATCATAAGTGTTTCCAGCAGGTGACAGACCCATTCATTGTGTGCTGTTTTCTCAGATTTCCTCAAGTTCGTCGCTGCACAGCAGGAAGTGCTTGCCACTCTGAGGAGACCAGTAACAGCTCTGAGGCAGTAGACGTGGAAGGAGCTCAAGAACCCACCCAGGGCGCTCAGAAGCTAAGTGAGCTGAGTGGGAAATAACTGAGCGGTCTCCAAAGCTGGGGCTCAGGAAGACCTGTGCGGACTGTGCAGGTGAGTAGAGCCGATGAGAGCAAGGCATCCTCTTCCCTGACGGCCAGGCAAGCGGGGTCAGGACCGACCTGTGAAGGGTATAGGTGGGAGGCAGAGCAGACGACAGGCGCTGAGGAGAGGACATACCCTAGTCAATTCCCCCATCTGGGCGTTGAGAATGCTTTGGGATGTTTCTACACCTGAGTCTCAGCCATTTTCAGTCTTAGTCTGGAAAATGACAATGAGAGCATGTGGCAAACCCAACAGGGAGCAGTGTCCAAAGAGCCCAGACTGGGGCGGAGCGATAGCCCAGCGGGTAGGGCGTCTGCCTTGCACGCAGCCGGCCTATGCGGCCCGGGTTCGATCTCCGGCATCCCAAATGGTCCCCGAGCACCGCCAGGAATAATTCCTGAGTGCAGAGCCAGGAGTAACCCCTAAGCATTGCCGGTGTGACCAAAAAAAAAGGCAAAAAAAAAAAAAAAAACAAAAAACAAAGAGCCCAGATTGTCCTTCGAGTCTCTGGGATTCTTTGGAGGGGTCCATTCAACTCCTTTCACGTACCACAGGCCTCCTTCTAAGCTCCAGCGTTCCCTGGAGGCTGCTGGAACGGGGCACCCTAAGGGCCAGGCCTAGAGAGGGCAGCAGGACTCACACAACAAGTTCTCCAACCCTCTGCACTTGCCCACGTCATAAAGGCAACAAACACAAGGCTCAGAAATAAATCCCGCATTCTAACACTGCCAGCCAAGCTCCTGTTTATTCCTTTCTCCTTCCTTCTTTCCGAAGACTAAAAGGAGAGCCCCCACTTTAGAAAGGCACCCTAGAACTCTTCTCTCCACGCCCCAGCCATCAGAGACCTAATGCTTCCCTTTCTCCATTTCGAATAAGGTACAATAAAAGTTGAAAGTCTCTTTCCATACATCCCTCTCCCCGCTCAAGCGACACAAGGAAGTTGAAGACCTTGGTAAACCTTTAACTAATTGCTGATGCATTTACTGTTCCCCTAAGGAAAAAACCCAAGTAAGGAAGAAACAGGATTCTTCCCACACACAGGCTACGCGGTGCCCTACGACAACTGACACTTCCCGTGATTCTGACTGGGACTGGGATGTGGCTCAGTAGTACAGCTCCTGCCTCAAAAACACAAAACAAAATCACTGTTTGCTGTGCTTCAGACTCCTAAACTGTTCAACAGGAACAAACTTTTTACAGAGGAATCATTTTAAGTACTCCACAAATACAGATAAACTATATCCTAGTACTTCTCATTACAGAATGAAGGATCTCTTTCAGTTCCAACAGACTTCATCACTTTCACAAATCAGAAGAAAAATACTCTGCCTCCCAGTTACATAGAAAAGGCATTTTTAAAAAGCACAAAAGGCAACTGTGTATGTCAAGACCACTGGCATTCTCTCTGCAGGTGGGAGTTAGGGAACAGGGAAGAAAAGGAAGGATCTTGGGGTGCTGAATCAAACCTGCAGGTAAAGAAATTCCCTGAGCACATTAGGCAGTGACTGTTTATATATTTAAGTGTCCAAGTTCTCAGCACCTTAGGAACAGCAAATTCGAATCATGAGGCCGAGGGATGTGGGAGAGGAAATAAGAGAGCAGTGAGCTTTGGGTGCTAGCTCTCAAAACCCAGGCGCTAGATGGCTTTAGCACTTCAAGGTCTTCAGATTTGAGGAAGGCAATAGTGTCTCCCTATTTAAGGGTGTCTATCCAGCCTTAAATACTGGGTATAGGAACCGCAGCACTACAGTGAAGGCTGGGAACATTTACTCTGAGCAAAACAGAGACCATGAGCCCAGGCAGTCCAGGTCAGGTTTTTCCCTGGAATGAGGTCTAGCACCAAAGGTATCAAAATCATTGGAAGTTCACTTTTTAGAGCTGTGGGGGCTTGGAAATTGAGAGGAAAAATGGCCACCCCACAGGTCAGTCACTGTAAGATTAGGCTGGACTGGTTTTGAATCCACAAACATCAGGAAAGCAGGTAAGGTTATTACACTTCGACATCCTGACATGATTCAATAAAAGAAATGAGAACAGGGCTGGAACAACAGTACAGTGGGGAGGGCATTTGTAGCACCCAGCTGAACCAGGTTCAATCCGTGGCATCCCATTTGGTCCCCAGAGCACAGCCAGGAGTGAATCTGAATGAAGAGCCAGAAGTAATCCTTGAGCACCACTAGGTGCAAACACACGCATGCGATGCGCGCACACGCATGCACGTGCACTACGCATGCGCAGCACGTACGCCGCACGCACACACAAATAAAATGAGAATGTTGCTAATTCTAGATAGGTTGTAAAGAGGGTTAGAAAGTACTTTAACATTCACACAAAGTCTAAAAATTCATAAAAGAGATTCATTAAGGGGCGGAGCAATAGCCCAGCGGGTAGGGCGTTTGCCTTGCACGCAGCCAGCCTGTGCCGGCCTGAATTCAATCCCGGCATCCCATAAGGTCCTCCGAGCAACCAGGAGTAATTCCTGAGTGCAGAGCCAGGAGTAATCCCGGGCGTCGCTGGGTGTGACCCAAAAAGCTAAAAGAGAGAGAGAGAGAGAGAGAGAGAGAGAGAGAGAGACTCATTAAATAGCCACCAACAATGATGTCAACTAAAGCCCAACAAGCCGAGGCCCTGGGGTGCAGATGCTGGTAGTCAGCTACTGGCTAAGTGACTGTTTAGAGCAGGTGTTTCTGTTCATCTAGGGGCCCAATATCATTATAAAAGGATTAAAGTATGTTCTGGGCCCCGCCATACACTTTATTTTAAAATAATACGATGTTTACTTTGGTCCAGTCTGCACTAACAAGAAAAGTCAACTAGCTAAGCATGTTCTAAGATAAATTCATGGAGTTGCCTTGGATAGTGAACCAGTATGGATAGAAACGAATATATCCTGGAGACTGGCTAAAGAGGCTAACCTATGGTACTTTCTTTATGGCTTATTAGAAGACTACACAGATCAAGGTTTTCAGAAGTTTGTATTTTTCCCCATTTTTATTATACCACCGTGAAATATAAAGTTACAAAGATGTTCATGTTTGGGTTTCGGTCATACAGTGTTCCAGCACCCATCCCTCCACCAGTGCCCATTTCCCACCACCAATGTCCCCGATTCCCTCTCCCTCCCCCAGTCTGCCTCTATGGCAGGCACTTTGCCTCTTCTCTCTCTCTCTCTCTCTCTCTCTCTCTCTCTCTCTCTCTCTGTCTCTCTCTCTCCCACTCTCTGTCTCTCTCTTCAGAAGTTTTTATTTTTCCTTTTAAAGAGTACCTGAAGACACTCCAGTTTTCCTCCTACATTCTAATTTAGCTTTAGAGACAAATTCTTTGTACTCAGATACCTTAATTATACATCAGCTTAAACAGGGGGCTAAATCTCTTTTAGTTAATTAGTGAGCCTAAAAATAAATATGAAATGCCTGATTTTTAACTGTCTGGTTTTCCTCATATAAGTTGAAAAGTATTTTATCCTATGTACCAGGAAGGGTATACTTAGTTTGAATCAAATGAGTCTAACAATATAATCTCTTTCAGTAAACTTACTAAAAAGGATCTTTGGGTTCTAATTGGAAGTCCTCCCTAAAGGGTGATATTTTTTAGAAGTTGTGCAGCATATTGATTTTTTTCTTGGTTATTGACTTTCTTCCCCACACCCTGCCATCACTTACTTGGTTTCTAGATACTCCGTAGTTTTGTTTTTCTATCTGCAGCTTGTATTTCTCTATATACTTCATCTTATTCAATTTCACCAATTAAAATTTTCCATAATATCCCTCAGAGACCACCTGAGGCAGTGGAGAAGGTGGCATGAGAAAATCTAAGTGAAGGCAACGTTATTGCCTTAATCACTCATGAGGGCCAAGAGAGAGAGCAGAGGCATGAGGCACTTGCCTTGCACGGTGAGATCCTGGCACTGCGTATGGACCCGAGCTGCCAGAAGGAATCCCTGAGCACAGAGCCAGGAGTAAGCCCTGAACCCAGGCTGGTGTAGCCCAACATGAAAATCAAAACAAAAACACCTGTGTGCTTTATCTAGGATCCCCAACCCCCAATTTTGTAAACTTAATTCCATTCAGTTTTATTTTCATACTTGGCCCTTTCTCTGAGAGGCTGGGAAAAAATATTGTATTTGCAAAAGATAGGATTTTTGTTTTATCTAGGAAACTTCCATACAATTCTTCATTCACCAAGAGATAGAATGATGTAACAGAACTATACAAGTGACTCTTGGTTAGCACAAGAAGCCTTCTCAGGGGGTCAGAGTGATAGTCCAGCACGGAGGGCACTTGCCTTGCGCAGCCGACCGGGTTCGATCCCCGGCATCCCATATGGTCCCCTGCACACCGCCAGAGTAATTCCTGAGTGCAGAGCCAGGAGTAACCCCCGAGCATCTCTAGGTGTGGCCCAAAAAGGCAAAAAAAAAAAGCCTTCTCGGTGATGATTCTCAATTTAAAAAAGAGAGAGAATTTAGCCTTTTCCAAGCAAGAGTTCAAATGCTCAATTCTTTATTCCTTATTCCTAGTTTCCATAATAGCTTGTATTTTGAGTGAATCTTTAATCCTCTTTTGGAGTTAATCTTCAGGAAGCAGAACAAAATAATTACTCCTTCAGTTAATGAAGTGACCTAACAACACGCTTTATAACTAAGGCAGCAGGCTGAGCACATGGCCACTGGAACTGTGGCGTCTCCTCTGTCTGGATTACTTCAAGACTATCTGTCACCCCCAGTCATATTGATAAGACTATTATCTATTTGGGGGGGAACAGCGAATCTAAGAGTCATTAACAATTCTTGGGGTTACCAGGGCTAAAGTGAAAAGTCCTTCCAAAAGAAGCAACTTGAGGTCGTGAACAGAGAAGTATGAATGACTGTGAATGTCTTTGAAAAGAATTCCTTTCCTTAGTTTCATTTCCATGTTTTAAATGATTTGCTTTGCCCCGTGTCCAGTAGGATTTCAAAGTCAGAGATATTTAACAGCTTCCCTTGTCTGAGAAAACTTATTCCTGAATTTAAAAGAGCCAAAGCAGGTCGTGGATTTGGGGCTCTACCAAACTGAAACTGCCATGGCCAGACAAGTTTTTTTTTATTTTATTACACCACTTTTAGACACACAATTGCAAGATTCTCATGTCTCTTGGTTCTACAGTGTTCCAACACCCATCCCTCCACCCGAACCCATCTCCCATCACCAATGTCCCCACCTCCCTCCCCCACTCCCACAGCTCAACTACTTGGCGGGTTCTGTATGTCTTTTCTTTCCTCTCTATCTCTCCCTCCGCCAAACTTTCCTGACACATCGTAGAATGCAGTACATTAAAGGACATAACTGTTTCTACTAGTTTGATGGACGCATGGCTGCTTGCAGCCACGCGACTTAGGGTCCTCATGGTCAGCGTCCAGACAGTGAAGGTGGCAGCTAGTGTGGTGGGCAAGTCTCATCCGGCTGCTTCCGGGGACCCCCCAGAGGTGATGGGCCCTCCCAAAACCCATCTGTCCTCCTGAGGGCCCCATGGTCAGCTCAGCCTGGGGAGAGCCGAGTTCCAGCTTCCCCAGCCGCGTGTGAGGCTCTGCATGCTATGGTCGACGCCCCAGGGGGCAGCTCCTGGGAGGGGCCACCGGCTCAGACAAAATGGAGGGGGAAGGGCGGCCCCCACCTCCATCTGACGAATTCGGGGTGATTCCCCGCTTCAGAGAGCAACGGCCAGACGGTTTTGGTTATTATTACATACACTAGTTAACCATAAATGTCAGAGGCAAAGACCCCAAATACTGGGGAACCTAATACACATCTCATTCCCTATAAAATCCTATATCTCATCAACATGCAGATTTTGGTTTACTTCACTTAGCCCAATGCCTATTTTATGGCACAAACAGATGTCTTGGGCTGGGAACTGAGACAGAGCACAGGAAGGTTGACTCCTCTGTGACTTCAACTGGGAATACTCAAGACTGAAGGCAGAGGGACAACAGACCAGAGGGCTGGAAGCGTCTGAAGCCTCCCCACTCACAAGCATGACCCTTGGGCTGACCACTTGCTGAGTTGGCTGACCTCCTGTCAATATCAGGTGGCTTTTGGTGGGCTTCTTCACAACATGGTGGCCTTGAGCGAGTGGGATGGCTTTCCTAAGCAAGGCAGAAGCTACGTGGCCTTTATGACCTTGCCTCAGAATTCACACAGTTAGCCTCCTTCTGCCATACTCAATTCATTTAAGCAGCCAAAGCTTGTCCAAACTCCAAGGAAAAGGGATCAAATTTTCCCCACTCTTGATGGAGAACTGGCGAGGACACACAGAAGGAAAGCTGTCATGACTGCCTCTGGAAAACTCAAGATGTCCTGAGATGTTCATGGGAATGTGAGGAAGATGATTTATTTTTCAAATACTGTTTCCTCGGGGTGACTGGTTGGCCATTTCTTTATTGTCATTTCTCTCTCACCGTGGGGTTCCTCTCAGGTATCTGCTGATACTTGTTTGGTCATGCTTGAGAGTGAGTCAGCCTAAAGACAAAGTCAGCACCCCAAATACCTGATGAAGCAGGGGCGCCTTGGTGGGGTCCTAATGCTACATCAGCTTTGCTAATTTTCCTTGACAACTTCAATATCTCTGTAGAAGAAGCCTCTTTTGCCCTTTACTTTTCCTGGGGCCAGTCTAACACTCTGATGGTCAGGGTGGAGGGTGACCCTTCACTACCTGCAGACATCCAATGCATTCTCCTATTTTCATCACTCCCGCCCTCTATTCCTGGAATTTTATTACTTGGCAGGGAGCCCCTCCTGGGCATTGCTGCACCTGCCTTAAGTTATTAGAAGACTCTTATGCTTTGTGTGTGTGTATGTGTGTATGTTAAGTCTCTAGGGGTAAAATGTCATGATGACTGCAAAATGACTCCCAATGTTCCCCTAAAAAGGCATATGTAAAAGAGGAAGGCGCCAAGGATAGGGATGATGGAGATGGGAAAGATGAAAGGTATGTAAACATGGCTGGGAGTCAGTAAAGAGGGCAGTGGGCATTTGCCATGTGCAAGGCTGACTTGGGTTCGATCCCCAGCATCTCGTATGGTCCCCTGAGCCTGCCAGGCATAATTCCTGAGCACAGAGTGAGGAGTAACTCCTGAGCACTGCCAGGTGTGGTCAAAAACCAAAAATAAATAAATAAAAAAGTAAACATGGCAAAGTAAGTGGAAACTACATGCTAGTCACGTGAATTGCACTATTCTTAAAACTCTGCTCAGCGTCTGAAATATTTCCAAATAAAACACACGAAAACTCTTGCAAACAATGTAAATTTATGACAATAAAGGGAATAGCAAAATAAATTACAACGCTTTATGTTCATAAGGAGGAAATAGGCTGTCATCATAATATTTTTTAAATAAAAAGCAATAATCTAGAAAAGGTCTTTGTAGAACTGGACACAATCTACTCTTTTTTAAAGTTCCAGCAGAATCATTATGAAAATAATGTGAAAAAAATATAAAACTCTCAGATATTGTACCACTATTACATACATACCTACCCAATGGGGTTTGAAGCCCAGAGTACCTTCATATATTTTTTGTTGTTTTTACAGGAAAAGGTACAAAGTGATCATAACAGGGTTATGAATAAAGTCAGCCAGGGTTGCTGGATACTTACCCTGAAAGAGATTTATATCCACACTAAGGGACAGTAACATCCACTGCAGTCCCTTTTTGGTGATTACAAATATTCAAGTTCTTATGAATTTAGTGAGGTAGATAAGAAGGTAGCAGTAACCGGCAATAAGGGACGTTGGATCAGAGTGGAAAGAAAAGGCACAGACATGTTCAACACTGATAAGCCAAAGAATTCTGACCAACTTCGACACCACACAGATCCATCTCAATACTAGAAGGGTTCTGGTCTAATACTAACTGCAGACTGATGAGCTACAGGATACCTCGTTGTCATGGAAGCAGGAATAGTTACGATCTTCAAGGTTAATTGGAACAAATGTTAAGTTATTCACAGCAGTGGATGAAATGGATTCAAGGTTGTTCAAGGCTCAGATCAGAAAAAGTGCTATTTCTTAGAAAATGATCCGTTTATACAGCCAGGACTTTTAAATCAACAAGCTTAAAGATAATTAGCATTCAAGGTCAAGCACTTCCTACACGTAACTCTTATTCTTAGCAGGAAGCAGATTTCATCCAAGAAATGCTGTGTCACTCACTAACTTGTCACTAAAAGCAGAGGCAATGCCAACTGAGCACATACCATATACTAGGTTTCATACTACACGTTCACATTTTCATCAGAACAAGCCTGTGCTTTGATGCTAACATTTTTTTTTCTTTTTGGGTCACACTCGACAATGCTCAAGAGTTACTCCTGGCCCTGGACTAAAGAATTACTCCTGGCGGTGCTCGGGAACCAAATGGGATGCCAGGGGATCGAACCAGGGTCGGCCGTGTGCAAGGTAAATGCCCTCCCTGCTGTACTGTCGCTACAGGCCCCTGATGCTAACATTTTTATTTTGTAGATAAGGACATTCAGGTATAGTGGGACGAAGTGAGGAGCCCCCGCCTGAACTGCTGGTAGGTATCAGAAACCAAGGTTTGTGGGGGCTGGAGTGGACAGGACAGCATTTGCCCCACGTGGCTGACCTGGGTTCAGTCCCCAGCATCACATATGGCCCCCAAGGACCCCAGGAGTAATTCCTAAGAGTAGATCCAGGAGTAACCCCTGAGTATCGCTTGGTGTGACCCAAAAAAGCAAACAAAACCAAGGTTTGAGTTAAAGGGTTACAGAGACACAAAGACAGGACAGCAGGTAGGGTGCTTGTCCTCCACGTGGCAGAGCTGGGTTTGCTTCCCCAGCACCCCAAATAGTCTGCCGAGTCCTGCCACAGAAGTGCAAGGCAAGGAGTAAGCCCTAAACACTGCTGGATGTGGCCCCCAAACAAACACAAGTCTACACAGACTATTTCTTTTTTCTTTTTCTTTTTTTTCTTTTTTGGGTTACACCCGGCAATGCTCAGGGGTTTCTCCTGGCTCTGCACTCAGGAATTACTCCTGGCGGTGCTCGGGGACCATATGGGATGCCGGGATCGAACCCGGGCGGCATGGGCGGCCGCGTGCAAGGCAAACGCCCTACCCGCTGGGCTATCGCTCTGGCCCCTACACAGACTGTTTCTGGTTTCCAAAGACAATAGGCAGACTTACGAGTGATGGTGGTCCTCAGAATAAAAACTGTTTCAGAGTAAACGGACAAAGTAGGTTGACTGATGAGAGATGCTAAGATTAGATGAGCATTATATTATACAATTTCCTGTCTAAGAGAACAAACTGAGGGGGAACCCGAATATTATTAATAGACACCTTGTTAATAAAGATCTGCATTGGTGTTATTGAATATCAAGTTGAATAAATGATGTATTATGTTGAACGAAAGAAAACACAGGTTTAAAAGCTTTATCTAACCAAATTTTAACTGCTGTTTTGCCCCTAGTCTTACTTAAGCAGGATTACTTGAATCATCTAAGATTTAGCATCTTCATCAAGAGATGAAAGCATCTAATTCCCCTCAGAATGTAAGCATTACACTAAATCTGCCTATACCTGCATCAGGCAAAGAGCAGTACACAAATATGGCTCCTCACCTCCTAGAAAGAATAACTTCTGATTCACTTTGGAAGAAGTGGTGACATTACATGAACAACTAGCAGTTGGCTTGGGCATTCTCTTTCTTACCTGGGCTTGCGACCTCCGGAAGCGTGGACAGGGAGCTTACATGCCCACTGAATGAACCAAGAGCATATGGTGTGAATCTGTATCCCTGTACTTTACAGTTATTAATCTCACACTAATGTTGCCTCGTAGAAATTCTGAGATAATTAGACAATACCCCGCCAGGAGAAAGCAATTAAGGAAATGGAACTAGAGTCAAGAAAATGAAAAGTTTACATATATATGTGTTCTTCTATTTGTGCTTGTCTCCAGAAAACCTCCAAGGACAGTTTGGATAAAAGGCACCAGCCCTACTCCATAAACCTTTAAAAAGTGGAAGGGGGCCAGAGTGATAGCCCAGTGGGTAGGGCGTTTGCCTTGCCGCAGCCGGCCTGTGCCGGCCTGGGTTCAATCCCGGCATCCCATATGGTCCCCCGAGCACCGCCAGGAGTGATTCCTGAGTGCAGAGCCAGGAGAAACCCCTGAGCATTGCCGGGTGTCACTCAAAAGCAAAAAAAAAAAAAAGTGGAAGGAACAACAGACAAGGAGACTAGAAACTCAGAGAATTCACCAATACTAGTGAGTCCACATGAAGTTTGGTATTTACTCCAGCTTCTCATTTACCTACATGCCCCTTTGAGGTCATACCTTACCAACTCCCCAGCAAGTCTCTATGTCCACTTCATTAAAAGTTTAAAAATATACTCCACTAAGACCAATGGAGTCCTAAAACTACTTGGGTATTAATCTTCAGCGTCTCCTAACTATCTCCTAATGTGGTCCTCAGTACTTGGGTTGAACAAAAAACCTTTTTCAAATCTAGTAGTAGTTTTTAACTCTAGAAAGTACATTATAAAGTAACTGAAAAACAATAGTGCCTACCTCTCCCCCAAAATAGTGACTTAATTGACTTACATGGAGTTGCAAGAATGAGGAGGCAGCCCCATTCCCCAAACAGCCAGGGTTGAGAACCACTAACTAGCATATAATCAGAGAAAATTCTATAAGGGAAGAAAAAATCAAACTCCTCACAATTCTGACTCTGGTGATTAAGTGTCGCACAATTTTCTATTTACCAACCTGCCCCCATGGAATTTTAATAAATTACAAAGGCAAGGGTTAACCTACGTCAGTTAGGTGAAAATCAGCCAAGCTGTCCTACTGGCTATTGAATATGCCAATATAAACTTCTCTGTGAAGTTAGCATGTGGTAAACTTGAACCAGCAAAGAGCTGAGGTCTTCATAACTGCTGCTATGCAACTGGACAGAAAAATGGAACAAAAGTGAGTTGGCTACAACTGTCCCATCAGAAAAAATGAGACAAAAGTCAAAACAAAAAATCAGTAGTTTGAAGATTCCTACATCTCATTCAACCAACAAGAGTTTATACCCAAAATACACAAAGAATTCACACAGCAAAAAAGGCAAGAACTCAATCAAAAAGGGTTAAATAACCGGAATGACCACCCCCAAAAGGTTCAAAACACAAATCTACCAAAGAAAATATGCAGGTCCAGGGTGCTACTGTAAAGGGCTCAATTACATGCTTTGCAAGCAAAAACCTGGGTCACACGTGCATATGCTGCCCAAGCACATGTACTGCTTGTGTCCACAAATGGCCGAGCACATGTGCCCGCATCTCCCCTGGAGATCTATATTCTCTCACTCTCTCTCTCATACTCACTTTCTCTCCCTCCTGCCTTTCCTCAGAACCTCCAAATAAAATCTGTTTTTACTTCAAGAAAAAAACAAACCCAGGTCACTATCCGGTCACTGCATGGTCCCTAGGGCACCCGCTAGAAGTAACACCCTTCATCCAAAGAGAAGATATACACACAGTCCACGACAATAGAACATCACTCTCAGAAACATGAACCCAAACCACAATGAGTATCACCTCCCACTGATGAAAATGGCCTATATCTGAAAAAAGAAAGAGAGAGAAAGGGAAAGAAATAAAGAACCTGCCATGGAGGTGGGCTGGGGAAGGGGGAGGGAACCAGGGATGTTGGTGGTGGGAGATGGGCACTGGTGGAGGGACGGGTGCTGGAACACTGTATGACCGAAACCCAAACATGAACTTTTTAATTGTACATCTTTTTATTTGTATATCTCACGGTGGTATAATAAAATACTTAAAAAATAAAAAAAAAAAAGAAGAGGGAGAGATATGCAGAGTCAGAGAGAGACAGAGACAGAGAGAGAAAGGAAATAGGGTACCTGCTATTGAGGCAGCCTGAGGGTGGGCGGGAGGGTGTGGGTACATTGGTGGTGGGAATGGGGCACTGGTGGAGGGATGGATGCTGGAATGCTGTATTACCAAGAACCAATTGGAACACCTTTGTAATTGTATGTCTCACGGTGGTATAATAAAAAATTTAAAAAAGAAAATGGCCTATATCTAACAGAATGGGAAAAGTGTTAGCGACAAAGTGAAGAGGGGGATTGGGGGACGCTGTGGCGCAGCCTCCGTAGAAAATGTCACAGTGATCCCATCTTTCAGAAAAGCACAGAAGAGCCACAGGATCCAGCAACACCACCCCTACCCCTGGCTGGAACTAGAGGGTCTGGTGCTGAGTGAAGTCAGGTGCAAGGAAAGGGAGAGATACAGAGTCATCCTTCTCACAGGCGGAACTTAAAGACGCAGCAAGGTAACAACGAAGGGCCAAAGGCAATACAACGGGAGAAATGATCCACACAATTGTGTGCTTGAGGGAGAGTACTGAAAGGGGCACTGGCAACCCTGGGGGAAGGGGGTGGCCAACCCAGATCACACCCCTTCACCAGCACTGGGACAAGTCAAGCTCAGAGAAGGCGGGGAAGCCTCTTTCCTGTCCCAGAGTACGAACACAAGCCCAATGCCACTTGCATGCTCCTGAGAGCGAAAAGGAGTCCATCTTCTGAAGGTGGCTCTTTCGGGATGCAGCTGGCCAACCGCCCCAGAAACCACCTTTGGGGGTGCCAGGGTATGCTGCACCAGGGCTGTTTGCCTCCCATGCCAAGCGCCAACTGGTCCTGATCGTGTTGCAAGTGTGATACCCTTCTGTGCCAGCCGTGTGGCTCGCTCACGCTGTACTGGAGCTGCACGGCTAGCAAACCTGTCCAGTACTCCATGGTTCCATGAAAGAGACTGTGGTTTCTTTCTAAGATGAGTGATTCCTTCTTTTTGCTTTATTTGTATTTGTCTTGGGCTGACACCCCAGCTACACTCAGGGCTGACTCTGAGTGTAGAGGCTCTGCGCTCATTCAACGATCACTCCTGATCAGGCTCATGGGACCATAAGAGATGTAGCGGATGGAACTCGGGTTGGCTGCGTGTAAGGCAAGCACCTTACCAGCTACCAACCCCTGATTCCTCTTTTAAATTCAATGATATGTTAGATGAAGAAAAGTTTAAAATAACCATCTGGCGTGGTTCTCGTCCAAGTGTAAACAAACGTGATCTATATACGCAATGGACCAGTACTCTTCCATGAAAAAGGATAAAATCGGGTGCAAACCCCACTCTGGGGATCACCACATCCACAACTCCAGGTGCCTAATCTCTCCTTTACATTTCAGCACCTCACCCTGGGGATGCCTGTGTCCTTTTCTACATTAAATTAAATTAAATTAAATTAAATTAAATTTAGGGCATTAAATTTCCTTTACATTTGGCCTTCCTCCTCTCTCTGGAAAATTCTACATTCTCCATAGAATTATTAAAATATTTGGGGCCAGAGTGGTAGCCCAGCGGGTAGGGCGTTTGCCTTGCATGCGGCGGGCATGCCGGCCCGGGTTCGATCCCCGGCATCCCATATGGTCCCCTGAGCAACGCCAGAGTAATTCCTGAATGCAGAGCCAGGAGTAACCCCTGAGCATCGCCGGGTGTGACCCAAAAAAGCAAAAAAAAATTAAAATATTTAATAAAATCAATAAAATATTTTCCCTCACCAAAAGTAAAGAAGAAATTTGAACAGGGAAGTCAAGGGGCTGAAGTGCATGGCTGGCATGGAAGAGTGTCCGGTGCAATCCCTCCCACTGCCTGCCTCCCTAGCATGCTGGGAAGCCCCCACCAAATAAGTAAACGAGACTATGCCTTTGTGCAAAAAAATGGATATAGTACTTGAGGTGAAATACGCAAGAAAGCAAAAGACAATTACCAGATGGTTTTATTTCTATGTGAAATATAAATAACTAAAGCAAATGAACACACACACACATATACACACACAAACACAGAACTACTGTGTTCTGTACAATGGTTTCCATGAAAACTATAGTGGTTACCACAGGCAAGGGGAGGGCGGGTTGTTTTATTTTACTTTTTATTATTTTATTTTTTGGCTTGAGAGCCACACCTTGAGGTGTTCAGGTCCTCCTCTGTGCACAGGGATCACGTCTGGTCATGCTTGGAGGATCAAATGGGGTCCTGGGGATTGACTCTTAGTCAACTGCTGGCAAGGCACGCATCCTACCCACTGTACTATCTCTCCAGCCCTGGAGCTGTGATATTTATATACATACAGAGGCTTGGTCAATCTATACTATATTCCTGAGAATATCAACGCCTGGTAAATATTCCTGAGACTATCAACTCCTGATAAGTCAAAGGTAAAAATGAAGTTATATGCTTTCAGATAAATAAAAGGCTTTATTTTATAAAATAAAAAAATTCAGATTTAAAAATCTGACCAAGATTTAAAAAAGTACTATAACTGATCGAGAACATAAAAATTCAGACCAAATCATCAAAAAGGAAACCGAAACAGTGTTAACATGTAAATGTATGGCATTAAACCAAGGTTACCACAAGAAAAATGGACACAAGAATTATAGGTGAGATTCTTTCCAAATGCCTTTCATTGTATACTTTGACAATACTGAATAAGGGAATATATGGGAAGCAGTATTTACAAAGCACAAGAGCTGAATATATCAGATAGACAAAAGGAATCCACGCAAATGAGAAACACTCCAGCGCCCAGTTACTAATAGTCAAGGGTACTTCATAATCCAATGAAATGCAGAGAATGAATACACAGGGACCCAGGGTGTTAAAAAAGAATATTGCCTTTTGCTACAGGTCTACAATTAAAATCACAGAAGCTCATTTTACAGACCTGTAGAGAAAACATAAGCTTAAACTCAGCAGATAGCCCAGTAGTTTCAAGTTCTAAAATCCCTGGAAGCCTTTCAAGAGGAAATTCCCTCCAGATAAATTCAGATTACCTGGCAGTCTTCACTACCCAAAAAGTCACAGTCCAGAAAGCAAAGGTTTCACATTCCTAGCTTACCAGAGATAGAGTATTGTCATTTAAATGCAAATTAAAATGCAAATTAAGAGCTTCTGAGTGCTTCTGCAAAAGGGAACCCACTTAATTTTACACCAGAGGTCACAAACTTCCTAAGGGACCAAAGAGTAAATATTTTAAGCTCTGACAATTACTCAATGTACAGATCAGAAGAGAAAAGAAGGCGTAACAGATGGGCGTGGCCTGGTCCCAATAAAATTTGCTGACAAAAACGGGCTGTGTACAAACTCAGAACGGAGAGTAGGACACAAAGAGCAAACCCTACAGTGAGCAGCGTGGACTTTCTAGCACAATGTTGTGTCAACCTTTGGTTCATCAATGTTCCCACTGGTGCAGGCTGGGGGATGGTGCTGAAGGAAGGAGGGTGGGATATGGGAGCTCCCAGGGGAGTTGTGGTGGTGAACCTGAAACTACAATTAAAAACTAAATCTAGGGCAGGAGCGATAGCCAAGCAGGTAGGGTGTCTGCCTTGCACGCAGCCGGCCTGTGCCAGCCCAGGATTCGATCCCGGCATCCCATATGGTCCCCCAAGCACTGCCAGGAATAATTCCTGAGTGCAGAGCCAGGAGTAACCCCTGAGAGTCGCCGGTATGACCCAAAAAGCAGTAAATAAATAAATAAATAAATAAATAAATAAATGAATGAATAAATGAATAAATAAATAAACAGATGGATGAATAAATAAATAAATAAATGAACAAAATCTATTAATTTAAAAAAAATAACAGAAGTCTAATAACTGGAATTGGAAGTTTTAGTAGCCCTCAGACTACAGGTTGCCAATTTATCTCAGGTTAAGGTACTATAAAAGAATCTGACCTACGCTGAAACGTTTTATCAACATTAGGAAAAATAACTCAATACTTTCCTTTCATGCCCAGACATTCAAAAGGAAAAAGAAAAGTGGTTAAAACTGTCTACTGCCAGCCAGTAACAAACTAAAGATTTCCCAAATCTTGGCCACCGTCTGATCAATAAAACCAATTGGGTCACCAATAAATATGTCAGAAAGTGTGATGATGTCTCCCAGACAACAGCAAACACAAACACTGCCAAGACAGTAAAGCTAGAGTTGGGCCTTTAGTGAGTGCCTAGAGCCCTGATAAAGCAGGGGAGGTGGAAGGCCAGCCCTCAGGAATCTGGGAGGTCCTAAAGGCAGATCTTTTCTTTAAATGAAAGTACTGATCAAGAAGCCTTTCGCCAAGTTAGATACCTCTTGAAGGTTGAGTTGAAAATTGTTCTCATAGCCCTTTAATTCGAACCCCTAGTTCTGTCTGCAAACAGGTATTCTAATTCTTGGCCAGGCCTTGCAGCAGAGCCTCACGGGAAGCCAGAGGAACCCCGAGGAACTCCCACACCATGAAGGATGCCATTTTCCACATCTGGACTCCCCTCTCCTCAGAGCTCCACCCAGCAGAAGAGCTGGTCACAGCCTGGCTTGAGGTGACGACTAGAGTATGCTACCCACGCGGCAGAGCCTGGCAAGCTACCCGTGTCATATTTGACATGCCAAATACCAGTAACAATTATAGACCTCATTCCCATGACCTGATGGAATGATTTGAGGCTCTTTATGTTCCTGGAGCGGGATGATGCCCTTGGACTATCTCGCATATGACAGGATGTATTAAGATGTTACTGGTGCCCGCTCGAGCAAATCGATGATATACGGGGAAGACAGTGATACAGTGATACAGTGATACAGTGATACAGTGATACAGTGATGAAAACATGCACCAAGTACCAGGAGTCGAGACACACAATGTGTAAGAGAAGTAGTTCTCTCTCTTCTAAGGAGAGAGGGAAGCAAAAGTGCTTGCCATACAGGCAGGCTGGAGGAGAGGGAGGGAATCGGGACTTTGGTGGTGGGAAATGGGCACTGGTGGAGGGATGGGTGCTGGAACACTGTATGACTGAAACCCAACATGAACATCTTTGTAATTGTATATCTCATGGTGGCATAATAAGAAATATTTTAAAAATCACAAGAGGAAACAATGCAACTGTTTTCTCCCTGTTCCTAAGACAATTTTTTAAAAGCAAAGCAAGCTCTTTTCACCTATACCAGAAACAAAATCCCTTCGCTCCTCCAGCGGTCATATCAGGCTTCAAGGAGCAAACTGCCTGAAAGAACCAAGGGTCGCTCAGAACCCAAGTCAAGTGCTCAGTGGGTTTTATTTTCTTCTCTTGACTGTTCTTGAGATTTAAGGGCTCTACGTATCTACATATTGACCTGGGTTCGATCCCCAGCATCCCATATGGTTCCCTGAGCACCATCAAGAGTAATTCCTGTATGTAGAACCAGGAGTAACCCATGAATATCACTGCGTCCCCAAAAACAAAGGAAAAAGATACATAGAGCCCTTAAATCTCAAGAACAGTCAAGAGAAGAAAAAATAAAACCGGGAAACTGCCTACTGTTTTTACTAGCTCAAGGCTCTGACGATCACAGAGTTTGTGTGATCAGGATGGAAGCCCTCCCAGTGAAAGGGGGGGGGGGGCAGAGCTGCCAGACAACTTGCAAAGAAAGGGTGGTTTACTTTGGAAGCTGTTACATTTGAACGTGGAGCCACTCTGGCAGTTAAAACTTACCTACCAGCTGGCTGAAGCAACAGCAGGTTTTATAACCCTTCCACAGAGTCCAGAATCACCATTTATGGAGGGCCGCTGTGCAGAGAGCAAACAGCGGAGGAAGCTAGGAGAGGCTGTGCGAAGCAAGCACTGCCCTTTGCAAGAGACAGCTCAGAAGGAAAACGAAATCAAAAGGAGATGAATGCAGATACCTTTAATCTACGTGCAGTCAAAAATCCACTGAGAAATTGAGCTACTGTGGAGCCACTCTATAGATGGGGATAAAAGTAGTTCATGAAGAAGCAAAAAAGTGCACACGGTGAGGCTAAACGCAAAAAGTGCCTCAAAATGCAAATGTGAATCATTCCCTATGAGCTCATTCAAGACTCTAAAGGTTCTATCTGATGTCAAGAAGCCCCAGTTCGAGCATTAAATAGAGGCAAAAGGATACACATGCCAATCTCTTAATGTATGTTCTGTAATCCATAGTCTGGAAGGGAAGGAAAAGAGAAGAGAGAGAGAAAGGGAAAGAAATAAAGAACCTGCCATGGAGGGGGCTGGGGGAGGCAGGAGGGAACCTGGGACATTGGTGGTGGGAGATGGGCACTGGTGGAGGGATGGGTGCTGGAACACTGTATGCCCAAAACCCAAATATGAACTTTTTAATTGTATATCTTTTTATTTGTATATCTCACGGTGGTATAATAAAATACTTTTAAAAAAGAAAAAAAGAAACCTAAAAAAAAGAAGCCCCAGTTCTCCATTTTTTAAATTACTGACAACTAACTACCTTACACTTAAAGAAAACCAGAATTCAAAATTCTACAAATAGAACCACCACATTAACTGTCTTTCAAAGAGTAAAATGGTGCCCAAGAGCCGGAGCGATAGCACAGCGGGAGGGCGTTTGCCTTGCCTGCAGTAGACCCAGTTCCATCCCCAGCATCTATATGGTCCCCTGAGGCACCACCAGGAGTTATTCCTGAGTCTAGAGCCAGGAGTAACCCCCTGAGCATCGCCAGCTGTGGCCAAAAAAGCAAAAAAAATAGAAATAAAAATGAAAAATAAATGGTGCCCAAATCCTGAGAGTAACAGGTTTGGGGTGGGAGTAGGGGAGAAACCAGATATTGGAAGTTATTTTAAGAAACAAAATCAATAAATGTGCATTCTGAGCTTTAAACTGTTTCTTTTATTCCTAACAAGGAATATATACTATATGAAACTGGCTCAATAAAAATATAACATGATTTTAAGTTTCCTAGCACCACACTAACATAAAAGAAAACACATCACATTTGACAATGTTTGATTAAATTCAGTATTTCCCAAATGTTATCACTTCATTCGTGATAAAGTATATGCTTTGCATGAATGCAGCTCTGGGTTTGATCCCTGGTGCAAAATATGTATCATTTTAAAATGGCATCAATATATGGGGTCGGAGCAATAGCCCAGCGGGTAGGGTGTTTGCCTTGCAGCGCTGCCCATGCCACTCAGGTTCGATCCCTGGCATCCCATATGGTCCCCCGAGCACCGCCAGGAGTAATTCCTGAGTGCAGAGCCAGGAGAAGCCCCTGAGCATTGCTGGGTGTGACCCAAAAAGCAAAAAAAAAAAAAAAAAAAGTCATCAATATAAAACTATACTGAGGTATCTTGCTATTTACAGCAAATAATTACTTGTTTATTTTTGGCTTTGAGGCACACCCAGCAATGCTCAAGGAGTACTCCTGGCTCAGTGCTCAGAGGAACTATATGAGTACCAGATATCAAATCCAGGCCTCCTGCATGCAAAACAAGTGCTCCAAATCACTGAGCTCCCTCGCTGGCCCCACATTTTTCAATTGAAATGTGACATCTCAACTTGTAAATTGTATAGGGTTACATTTCTATCAGAAATAACTGCTCTAGGATTAGATCTTACCAAATTTATCTGATAAGTAGATTCACATCAAAATTCTCCTAAATGGGAGCCGGAGTGATAGCACAGTGGGTAGGTATTTGCCTTGCATGTAGCCGACCTGGGTTCAATCCCCGGCATCCCATATGGTTCCCTGAGCACCGCCAACAGTAATTCCTGTATGCAGAGCCAGGAGTAACCCATGAATCTCACTGTCCCAAAAAACAAAAATAAAAAATTCTCCTAAATATACTTTTAAAATTCCAATTAGTTGGATCAACTATCAGTTTTTTGTTGGGGGGGGGAGGAAGGGCTCCCCAGTGATTATTGGCCAATGGGAAAAGAGGTTCAATGTGAGGACCCAGGAAACAAGTACCCCTTAGCCCTGTGGTGCAAGAGATTCAGTCACCCTTGTAGCACTCAGGGGCCTCCAAGGCCACCCCAAGAGTACTCAGGGCACCAAGTGGTGCTCAGGAGCAGCTACGTGCAAATATGCATCTTAAGCCCTGTACTAATTGTCCAGTCCCTCAAATATCCATTTTTCAATTTCCTTTTTATGTTTGGGTTACAGCTGGCAGTGCTCAGGGCTTACTCCTGGCTCTGCACTCAGGGATGACTCCTGACAGGCTCAGGGATTGAATCTGGCTGGGTCAGCCACATGCAAGAAAACGCCCTACCTGAAGTACTATCACTCCAACCCTCAACTATCCATTTTTTTGCCTTTTTTGGGGGAATCACACCCAGTGATGCTGAGGGGTTACACCTGGCTCTTCACTCAGGAATTACTCCTGGCGGTACTCAGGGGACCATGTGGGATGCCAGGGATCAAACCCGGGTCTGCCGCGAGCAAGGAAACACCCTACCTGCTGTACTATCACTCCGGCCCCAACTATCCATTTTTTAAACTTAGATGAAATTGATTCTAGTTCTCCATCATGCTAATCATAGTCCCAGAGCACGACAGGTCCCAATGGTTCAATGGTGCTCTTCCTGGACAAAAAGAGCCTACAGAACTAAGCATTGATGATTCAATTATAAAGAGACCCACTGGAGCCAAAAAATTCAAGCCTAGTTATCCTTAAAATATCTGATCTTAAGTCAAAGAGAATCAAATCTGGAATATGGTAGGGAAATGAAGGTATTAGTACAGAAAGTAAAAACTCAAAGAAAGCTAAAGATGTTTATTGTTAGAGTCAACTGATCTGTTTGACAAATATAAATAGGTTCAACTACCACCACCAAAAATGGTTCGACTGAAAACTAAGCCCATCTTTTTTTTTTTTTTGGCTTTTTTGGGTCACACCCAGAGATGCTCAGGGGTTTCTCCTGGCTCTGCACTCAGGAATGACTCCTGGCGGTGCTCGGGGACAATATGGGATCCAGGGATTGAACCCGGGTCATCCACGTGCAAGGCAAACGCCCTTCCTGCTGTACAATTGCTCGGTCCAAAGCCCAACTTTATATTACATTTGAGATAGTATTTAAAGTAATTAAGAAAAACTGGAAAATAAGGGATGGCAACACAATGCCAGAAATCCAAAGAAAAATACAGAGATCGCGTGTTCAAGAAATGCAAGGCCGGGCGAGAGTACAGTGGAGAGGGCGTTGCCTTGCACACGGCCGACACAGGTTCCATCCCCAGCATACCATATGGTCCAACAAGCACCATCAATAGTAATTCCTGAGTGCAGAGTCAGGAGAAACCCTGAGAATCAATGGGTGTGACCCAAAAGAAAAAAAAAGGAAGAACTTGAACTCATACCTCTAAGTAGCAAATGCCAGCACTCCGGAAAGGGCACATTTCACAATGAGGGCAGCCAGGAATATCTAAGCGTCACACATAAAACTCAGAGGAGCAAAGCAAAAACTAGGGAGGTCACAGAGAAGTCGCAGAAGTCTAATCATACTATTCTGAGCGTCTAGTAGGAAAAAAGCTTAAGAAAGGTTTAATAATTAATATCATGCCTGTGATATCCAAATGTATAATCTGCCAAGAGAACTTAACCCTTTGTTGCCTAGAAACACTCACAGGAAAACACCTCGCAATGGGCTATTAGTCAGTAGGGCACACATCAGTGAGGAGATGCTGAGAGAACATAAACGACCACAGTGCAACAAAATGAGCATAAGTACAATCAAAACACATGTGGCGTCTCCACTGCCAGCTTCAAATCTAAAACTCAGTTTACAGAAGAATCAAAATCTGAGGATACAAAATGCTGGGGAAGGGTGGGGAGGGGTCAGGGAAGGGCAAAGGATCAAAACCTAAACACAAGCCGGCCAGAGCGATAGCTCAGCAGGGAGGGCGTCTGCCTTGCATGCGGCCAACCCGGCTTCAATCCCTGGCATCCCATATGGTCCCTGGAGCTCCTCCAGGAGTATTTCCTGAGTGCAGAGCCAGGAAGAACCCCTGAGCATTTCTGGGTGTGACCCTAAAAAGCAAAAAAAAAAACAAAAAAAAAAAACAATAAATAAGAGGATAGGGGCCAGAGCAATAGTCCAGCAAGTAGGGCGTTTGCCTTGCACGCTGCCGGCCCATGCCGGCCGGGTTCAATCCCCGGCATCCCATATGGTCCCCGAGCACCGCCAGGAGTAATCCCTGAGTGCAGATCCAGGAATAACCCCTGAGCATCGCCGGGTGTGACCCAAAAAAGCAAAAAAAAAATCAAAATTAAAAAAAATAGGGGCGGAGGCGATAGCCCAGCGGGTAGGGCGTTTGCCTTGCACGCAGCCGGCCTGTGCCGGCCTGGGTTCGATCCCTGGCATCCCATATGGTCCCCCGAGCATCACCAGGAGTAACTCCTGAGTGCATAGCCAGGAGTAACCCCTGAGCATTGCCGGAGTGACCCAAAAAAGCAAAAAAAAAAAAAAATTTAAAAAATAAGAGGATAGATCTCATTGCGTTTTAAAAAAAAACTAAACACAGGCTTGTGGAGATGGGTGAGGGTTCAAAAGGTGGGAGGCCTCAGGTTCCATCCCGGCAACACACGGTCCCCAGAAAGGCTGAATATTGCTTTGCTGGCCCCAGCGCCCGAGCACTAGATGGACGTGCCATTAGTAACTAGCTGCATATAACTGGAGGGCCCCTGAACCCCCTCAGCACTCTCTGGAAGGTCCCCACAAAACAAAACACCTACAGCACTGCTCTGAGGGAGAATTGTGGCCTTAAACAGACATAAACAACAAAACAGAAAGGAAAAAATCCAATTCTGTACAGAAAAAAAGAACAAAAAATGAACCTGAGGCGACCAACGGGAATTATAAACCCTGATCTAATCGAATCAAGAAAGGGAGGGGAAAACAAAGAATTAAATGGGGGTACAGCCACGGAGAACATTAAGACTGAAGAGAAACTATCACAGCTATGCAAATTTACTTAGGAACCTCAATAACTAGGGTCATTTTCTAGAGAAAGATATCAAAACAGACTCTAAGGGAGACAGAAAATCTATGCAAATCAATACCACAGAATAGAGAAAGTTGTCAAAGACAAATAGCCTCCCAAACACAGTAGATTTCAAAGGCTTCTAGGAGAATACTACAAAGTCTTTAACAAACAGATAACTGGCTTTTGTAAAGAAAGACCAAAAGAAATTTTTTTTGTTTTTTCAGCCACCGCCAGTGGTGCTCAGGGCTTACTCCCTGGCTTTGAGCTCAGGCGTCACTCGTGGCGAGGTTCAGGGGACTGTAGTGCTATAGGGAGCAAAGCCAGGTAGGCAGCATGCAAGGCAAGGGCCTTACAGGCTCTATTATTGTTCCAGCACCCCTTGCCCAACAAAATTTTATATTAAGCAAGCATCACACCAACAAGACAATCCAAGACAGCTCATACACACAACACCTATAGACTAATACAGCGCCAGGCTATCAGCTCAGGAGTTCAGATACTTCCACTCTCCTTCTGTATAGGGTTAAGATTTTTTCCATATTAAAAATCTAAAAGAATGCTTTACTCAAGGAAGAAACATGTCTATCTAAATATCATTTTACACTTACCAACAGTTTGCCCGCAGCATGGAGAGTCTGTAGGAAAATAGGTACTTTCAAGTGAGAAGATAAGCTTTAGTTTGACAGCACTTATCAAAGTTTCAGAAGTGGGGCTGAAGAGATAGTACAGGGGTAGGACGCTTGACTTGCATGTGGCTCACCCCAGTTTGATCCCTGGCACTGCATATGGGTCCCCGAGCAGAGCCAGTAGCTGTTCCTATGTACCATGGGGCATGGCCCAAACCACCCCCTTGAGGCCATGATTTCTACATTCATCATTGGGTGCTTTGAGATCAGATTTCTACATTCATATATGGGTGCTATATATAACTCATGAATTCATGAAATAATGCCCCAAAGTAGAGTAGATGGGGGCTGGAGCAATAGTATAGCAGGTAGGGTGTTTGCCTCGCACACAACCGACCCAGGTTCGATCCCTGGCATCCCGTACAGTCCCCCAAACACCACAATTAGTAATTCCTGAGTGCAGAGCCAGGAGTAATCCCAGAACATCACCAGGTATGATGAAAACAACCCAAAAAAGTTACAGTAATGACTGGCCAATGAACTCCGGTCTACCCACAGAAACAAATTCTTTAAAGCCATGAAAAAAGTAAAAGAAAGTGCTAGGGATATAGATATGGGGAAGCTTTCTAAGGTATTAAGTCTTAAAAGGCAAGGTTCTGACAAACGCCCCTAATGAGCTGCATTTTCCCTCTCTGTCCTTTTGTCCCTTTTGAAGTTGAACCAAATGACCAAAAACAAAAGCTCATTTTTTATTTTTTAATTTAAAAAATCAGGGTCGGAGTGATAACCCAGCGGGTAGGGCGTTGCCTTGCACGCAGCCGGCCCATGCCGCCCGGTTCGATCCCCAGCATCCCATATGGTACCCCAAGCACCGCCAGGAGTAATTCCTGGAGTGCAGAGCCAGGAGAAACCCTGAGCATTGCCGGGTGTGACCCAAAAAGCAAAAAAAAAAAAAAAGTCAGTGGAATTTTTTTTTTTTTTTTTTGCTTTGGGGGAATCACACCCAGCAGTGTTCGGGCTCTGCACTCAGGAATTACTCCTGGCAGCTCAGGGACCATAGGGGATGATAAGGATGAAACCCAGGTCTGACGTGTGTGTAACACAAACGCACTACCCACTGCACTATCCTACCCACTGCACTATCCTCTGGGCAAAAATCTCACTTTTTAAAATATCAATATTTAATGCAAGAGTCCCTGGATTCAAACTCCCAGCACCAAAACCGAAGATCAAACAAGCAAAAACAAATAAAAAAAGTCTACTCTTTGGCTAGAATGTACGACTGCCAATTAGAAACTTATAATCCATGGAGTACTTGCTACTCTCGCTATGATGTAAGGCCGTATTTCAAGTAAAGACTGAGTTTAAAAGCTGTTCATACTTGAAAGAGTAACATAAAAGCACCCAGATGACAGGGGCCAGTAGTCTGGGCTCACTTAGAACCATTGCTTCTCACGGTTAAGCTTTAGAATCACCTGAGGATGTTCTAAAGCCCCAACAGGCCTGTATCCATCTCCAGACTCTATGTGACACTTGGAGGACGGGCTCAAAATGCTTTGTTTTCACTGAACAGCAACTTTATTGAAAAGGGGAGAAGCTGACCCCATTCATCCCTCTCCAGTCCCGGCAGGCGGCCTGGTCTCAAGCCTGGGCACTCTGGGCATTGCGCAGAATGAAGCAGGGGGCAGGACAGGAGGCGGCCAGCCCCACTGTGAGACCAGCCAGGAATGTGATTTCACGTCGCCACTGCCTCAGGGCACTGAAATCTCTTGCCCACAGGCAAAGCTGTGGCTGATTTTCAATCTATGCAGGGTAACCTAAATGCGTTTAAGCAGGGGTCATGGACAGAATGACAGCGCCGTGTGGGAACATAGCCATGCCACAATGGGAGTCAGGGAGGGGTGTTATTTGGGTCCCCTGGTAGAGGTTAGAGGTGCAGCTCTAGTAAAACCACTCAGTGCCGAGCACAGACCTTCTCCCAACACTGACCTGCCACCGCCCCAAATGTCAAGGGTGCTGAGATGGGGAATCTGCCAGCGGAGAGGTAGTAGCGGGTTAGGACATAAGCCGGAAAGCAGCTGACTCGGTTCACTTCCCAACACCACATGGTCCTCCTAAAACTGTTTCTCTTCTTCTTTGGGGGCAGGGGTGTTCGGCCATAATGTTTCTCAACAAAGGGCCAAATGGTCCCAGAATACTCCAAGGGGGTCACAGGTGAAAATGGCATCAATGGTGAGACCACAGAATGAGACTCAGGGAGCACCCAGCAGGTGGAGTGAGGGGGTCCCCCTCCCAGAATGAAACAAGGTAAGAAGGGGCCTTTGTGCGAACAAGGTTGAGAAACGCTGTTCTGGACACACTCAAGGCAGGTATGTGCAGGCACCACACGGGAGGGTGTGGCCACAGGGAGCACCACAACTAAGAAGACATGTGAGCACCCTGCCAGGAGCCCCCACCCATGAGCACCCTGCCAGGAGCTCCACCCACTACAACGTGTGCCAGCAGCACCACAGGCACAGCAGAACAACAGCAGAGGGAGGGGGCGGAAGAGAGGGAAATCACTGCTTCTCAATAACCTGTTTGAGTCTCCAAACAGGGAATGCTAACACAGCGACATATAATAAAGCTATTTCCACGACCACAGCTACAATGGATTGATGTGCTTATACCATAGACTAGGAAACCTAAAATTCCATGGAGGGCCTTTCTCTGGCCCCTATGTATTTATTCTCCTCAAGAAAAAAAAATGTGTCCACTCTCTTCAAAACAGAGTATGAACTTAGTGAAAGAGCCAAGAAAAAAGTCAAAAAGTTGACAAAGAGGTAGTCTGCAAGTCGACACTGCCTATGCCTCTATTCTGAGGAGCCCCAAATCTTTCAGACCCGAGGGGTGCTGGTTAACTGCCCCTTGGGGCCACCGTCTACCCAGAAGCCTGCCACAGGCCCCGCCTGCAGCTCAGGTAGTCACTGGCTGCTCCCTGGCTGGCCCTTAAGCACTTGAGGTGGTCCCCGCAGTTCTCTCCATGAGAGAGGGCCAGAAAGCTGCTTTCCTCTTCCTCCTCACCTCAAAATATCCCTACACCCTTTTCTAAATTCTCAAACTCCCACAACACTTGCCAAAATAGAATTGCTACCAAGAGACAAGAAATCAGGGTAAGGCAAGAGAGATGGCTTAGTGTAACTACTCCTTTCTTTGTGACGGCAGGGCTTAAAGAAAGGCTGCATGCCACCTGATTCACCTCTGCATATTACAAAGTAGACTTGGCGTTTCTAGCAAATTCCACCAGGATCATAGCACTCGTTGGTGAGCTTCCTTATAAGGAAACTATTTCAATAATTAGCCTTCTCCCAGGATCTTAGACTACTGCAACTCTCTCCCCAATAGGTCAGAAGCCATTTGAGGGAAATATCTAGCAAGAGATTTGGTGATTTTCTTTGGAAAAAACTCATCATTTTCCTTTGAAATGAAAAATCAAATACTTTTGTAACTGTGATTGCCTGCTACACTATGACCCATTCATTTCATTAACTCATTAGTGAGGAAAACTAACCCTAATGAGGATCAGTCACTTAGCCAAGACCACACTCTAAAGTTACTGGCCCAGGGGCCAGAGCGATAGTCCAGCGGGTAGGGCGTTTGCCTGCATGCGGCCGGCCTGTGCCGGCCTGGGTTCGATCCCCGGCATCCCATATGGTCCCCGAGCACCGCCAGGAGTAATTCCTGAGTGCAGAGCCAGGAGAAATGCCCGAGCATTGTCGGGTGTGCCCCAAAAAGCAAAAATAATAAAATAAAATAAAAAATAAAAGTTACTGGCCCAGCAAGAATTAGAACATTTGTTTCCAGACAGTGGGCCAAAGAGAGGGGGTATTTCAGGATGACACTACCCTCCACTACTTCTTCTACTCAAACAGCGCCCTGGCCAAGACACCTTTTAACATGCATATAGACCACGAGGCTGAGTGCTCTTAATTCAACTGTGAGGGTAAAGGAAGGAATGATAAGTTTCTGGTCTTTTTATTATTTCGTTGTGACTTAACCTGATTCCATTTACCCTAATAGAAGGTTGAGAGGTTCAGAATCTTCTCTAACCCATAAATTAGAGAGAAAACATGTTATTTAGATAGCAACATGTTCCTTTCTAAACTCCAACATCAGGAGTTGCCTCAAAACCTCTAAAATTCTCACCAAGTGGCCAGCCATAATAGGGGAAAGCTTTTCCTAGCAATTTAAGAAGCCAACATGAACATCAAAGAGAACTGACCTTTCTCAATATTCTGTGGCAAACTGGTTTCTGACGTTTTCCTTTGGTCTTAGCTTTTTCCTTCTACCTAGTCCTCCTTTCCTATGCCAGCTTTTAAAGTATGGGCAATACCACAGTTTGCACAGTGCAACTTCTCCTCAGTTCTTAGGCCCATCTAACACCCTTCCTCATATTTTATACACAGTTCACTAACAGAAGCCACATTATTTCCTTTGAGAGCTTTGACCAGCCTTGTAGCTCCGTTGCACTTTTCTCGAGGATGCTGAGCTCCATTCTGCTACCTGAGTGCGCACTTTGCTTTTACTTTCACGGTGTTTCACAACCAGGTCTCTCGCGGGAGAAAGGGCACCAGTCTGGGAAACACGATCCAGTTACCATCAGGTGGTGGAATCTATTCCCATCTCGGTTGGGCCTTGGGCAGGTTGGGGCCCATCTTCGGTGCTGGCATTTCAATACCTGGAAGCAGCTCACCAGCCCCCCACCCCGCCACCCTCTCCCCATCCCCCATAGGTTCGACAAAACAGGGGAGGTGTGACCCAGCGAGGTATCAGATCCGGGTTCTAAAACTAGCAGCCCACGTGTCTGCTCTCCCAACCCCCCGCCCCCACATAGCCCGCCAAGGCTCTTGGGATTCTAACGGCATTAACGTTACCTAGAAAACGACAGTTCGAATCCCGTCTCCCCACCACCCTGGAGCACCTTGTGGCAGAAAAGGAACTAAATGCAGTTGCACAATTTATTCGACCTCAAGGTGTTTCTAAACAGCTCTTCCCAAACACACACACACGTCTAAAAACAAAAACAAGAACGTTATAGAACCACCCACATTCCACCCCCCCAAGTTTTAACGGCAGCGAGGTTGGTCAACCACGCAGGTTGAGGGTGTCCCGGCCGGGATGAGGTTCCGGATGCGGTTTTCGTCTCTGGGAGAAAAGCCCACAGTTGGGGGGGGGGATTAGGGGGTGGCAGGCCCTGCCCCCTATATACTCCGACTAATTCGGCTCCCCCGGAAGAACCCCGAACTCCGCCCGAGGTTCCCACGGACCTTGCCCGAGGCAGTCTAGACCTGAGGAAGAAACTGACCCCGCGCCCTGAGGATCGTGGGGACCCGGCGCTCCCTCACTCACCAAAGTCCAAAAACTGCTTGATGGAGAGAGGGAGGGCGAGAAGCGAGAGTAGCGTTCGATCTGGTTGGGCACCGGCTGCTTCAGCAGCCACCGGAACAGCCGCATCCTCGCGGGGGCTAAGTACCAAGCCGCCAAGATGTCTGGACGACCGCGGAAACCGAGTCAGCCACGCAGCGAGGATTGTGCTGGATCGTCAAGGGCACACCTGGCTCTCCTCCTAGGCCTGGGTGCTGCAGATGCGGATGCCGCCGCCGCCGCCGCCGCCGCTGTCGCAGCAACAGCACCAGCAGCAGCAGCAGCAGCAGCGCCAGCAGCTCTCCGGCTGCTGCCGGCCCGAAGCGACTCCTGCAGGCTCCGCCCCCGGGGGCGGACCGGCCTCCGCACGTACGCGGGCGGCGGGGGGGTGCCTGGAGCGCGAGGCTGCGCGCGCCGGCAGCGGATTGGCCACCGCCGCCCTCGCGTTCTTCTGTGGCGCTGCGGTCGGCCGCCGTGCTTCCTGTCGGGACCCGAGGTCTCCTAGGGGCGGGCTAAAGTGGCTGGTCCGGCCCCGCCCCCAGAACTGCTCCGCGGCCGACGAGGGCGGAGATGGAAGTGGGCTGGGACAAGGCGAGAGGCCCCGCCCAGAATCTGAACCTCAGCGACGCTCGACGTTCTTCTGCCCCTAGGCTACTCTTCCGGGAAGCCTTCTCCTGATTGGCTGCCGGCTGGGTGATCGCGGCATCCTCTGGTCACACTTAATAATATGAACTGGTTCGTCACTGTCATCACTTGCCGGGCAGAAGTAAACGTAAATTTCTTGGCTGTGTCGTGTGGTTACCCCACCCCACCCTTTCTCCCCCAGAATGTCACCCCTTATTACTATCCCCGCCTCACCCTCTGACTCAAACGGTAAACCAGAATAATTAAGCCACCGTGTCCAACCAATCTCGGCACCCTACCACCCCGGTCAACACTTTTGGCCAAAATTCATTGTCACTGTTTTATGCAGCCACCAACTTTAACATCGGGCACACTCTATTTTAAGATCTTAGGCACGCTATAACCCCTCAGTACCACCACCACTATAGGAAGCCCCTGACCACTTCATACTTCCGCCACTAATTATTTGCTTGGTATTTAGGGGAACACACTGGTGTTGAGGGGATCATCCCTGGTGGGCTCTGGAGATCATACAGGGTGTCAGGGATAGAACCTGGGTTGGTTGTGTGCAAGGCAAGCGCCACCTGCTGTACTATAGCTCCAACCCAGCACCACTTTTGGACAGGAGTCTATGGGTACACTATGTTTTGCATATGCTTTGCATAATGACTTGAGCGCAGGACTCGATAGGTGAAATCATTCTTTTCTAACGTTAATATGTGAATTACCGCTTGCTTTAGCCCTTCCACTAGGCCGGCATTGTTTTTGGCGACTTGTACATATTAAGTAACTTGTACACATTAACTAAAATGAAAAGTCCGAGAAAAAGCAACATGGAGGTTACTCCTTTGGTCTGTCTGAACTATTTTTTCGCTTATTATTGGTAGGTAGCTGGTTAATCTTTGTACCCTCATTTGGT
Organism: Cryptotis parvus; assembly: GCA_021461705.1. NCBI lineage: Eukaryota > Metazoa > Chordata > Mammalia > Eulipotyphla > Soricidae > Cryptotis > Cryptotis parvus. The sequence continues at coordinate 9,609 of JAJIBD010008499.1, read as the reverse complement.
GTTTATGCCTCTCTACTTTGGTTTTTTTGTTTGATTGTTTATGCATCTCTACTTTGAACTTAAAATAATACAGACACTCAAAGACATCCAGCGGCCGCCCCCACTTCCAGACTTTGAAGTCCATCTTGGTGGAAGAATGATATGTAAATTACTATGTATTTTCTGTTGAACTGAAAGCCCTTTAAAAGAGACAGCTAAAAACCTCTTTAACCTGGAGCTTTGTCAGCAGAGAGAAGAAATTTTGTTGATATGCATGGGAAGACAAAAAGACCTGTGGCCTGTTGTTCCTCCGCTCACTTTCTATAGAGGGCGAGTGCATTTGTTAGTAGCTATGTTAAGCAGTAAGCTGTAGTGGTGAGTATGTGGTGAGTATGTGGGAAGAGAGAGGTTTTCCCAGACCAAGCAGCAAATCACAGCTGATCTGAGCCTGCAAATTACTGAATATAACGCTACTTAGGTATTCCTTTGCTTTTGATTATTTAAAGTGTCATGTGCTTAGTTTTCACTATCTTCCCGTTCATCATCTATTTGCTTGAGCGGGCACCAGTAATATCTCCATATGTCCTGTCTCATGCTAGTAGAACCCAAGGGCATCTGCTTGCTCCAGGAACATAAAGAGCCTCAAAACATTATATTAGGTCATCAGAATGACATAATATAAATGTTACTGGTATTTGGCATATGAAATACGACAGGCTTGCGTGCAGGTGGCATACTCTTGTAGTCACCTCTGAATAAAGCATTTATTGATGAACCACAGCGAGCTGGGCTGTGATAGTCTAGTCTGCTGGGTGGAGTTGTGATGAGGGAAGTCCGAATGTGGAAGATGGCGGCCCCCATGGAGTCAGGGGGTCGTCTGGCTTGTTGTGAGGCTCTGCTGGGGTGGCAGGCCAGGGCTAGAACCCACCATGCCTCCTGGGTGCCTCATGAGTGGCTGGGCACAGGGAGAGCAAGGAGCAGCTCTGCCCCATGTCTGAGACGCCGGCCGTCGTGCTTAGTTTTATTAATGTTTTTCCAAAAGATGATAGGATGGAATGAAGATGAAACCAGAGGTGACATAGTGTCAGTGATGATAGTAGGGTATATTAACTATACTGTAAACTTAACACTATTGTAACCAGGCTACCTAAACTATAATTTAAAAGATGACAAAAAGCTGGGAACAATATGAAAGTAATAGTATAATAGTCCAGTCCTTCAACATCTAGTCCTAAACTTGGTTCAATCATTATTTTGCTGTGTGACCTTCAAATCACTTAGCCTTTCTGCTTTTGTCACCTATATCAGATAGAATACCTCTAATATTACCTCCCTGATTTGTGACGATCTATGAAAACACATAGTGTCTTTTATACAGCAATATATATGTTTACCTAATAGTTTCACATTCACTTGCAAATTCTAGTTGTACTTACTAGAGAAGCATTTTGAGATAAACAGAGCTTGTGATAAACTTTTTTCAGTTCTTTGTACACACCAAAGTCATGCTAATTCCTGAACCCAGTGAATCTTATAACAAGCTCCCTGGGCCAGCAAGGGAATCACTAGGAAATTTGTTAGAAATGCAAACTCTTGGGCACCACCTTAAACCTACTGAATCAGAAAATCTGTGAGTGGGGTCTGGCCATCTGTGTTGTAACAACAAGATAGGACCACAAATTCTTTGATACTCCTCTCCTTGAGTGTATGGTAGATTCAGTATTTTATTGTAACAAATAGAGCAAGGGCAGAAATGATAACATCTTACATCAAAGATTAGTTTATAAAGCCATATTAGTTCCACAAAGCGCTGGCCAGTACTCTGCAGAATTATCAGGGTCAGGGACCAGAGCCACAGTTCAACTGTTAGATCCCGGGCATACCAGATGGTACTCGGAGCACCACCAGGACTAATTCCTGAGCCCTACTAGGGGTATCTCCCTCGAAAATAACTATCAAGGTGAGAATGACAGTACAGTGGGTAAGGTGCTTACCTTGTACATGTTGGTAAGGCACTTACCTTGTACATGTTGGTAAGGTGCTTACCTCGCACATGGCCAACCCATGTTTGATCCTCTATCCCCCATCTGGTCCCTGAACCTACTAGGAAGGATCCCTGAGTGCAAAGCCAAAAGTAATCCCTGAGCACCACCGCATATGGTTCAAAACAAAATAAAAACTAATTATAAAGTCATTAAAAGAAAATCTGAGCCAGGGTTATAGTAGGTAGTGGACTTGCCTTGCACACAGCCTACTCAGGTTTGATTCCCAGCACCTATGTTCCCTGGAGTCCCTCCCAGCAGTGATAGCTGAAAGTACAGCCAGATGTGGTCCAAACCACCCCCATTACCAAAAAAAAAAAAATTCTGAGAAACTACCACAGCCAATGGGAACGTAAAATGTCGTGACCACATGATGACTTGGGCATTGAATCATGAATGCTTTTCCAGCATATACTGAAGTGATCATGTGATTTTAACTTTTCCTTTTATTGATGTGGTACATTACATTAATTGGTTTGTGTATGCTTCACCGTCTTTGCATCCCTGGGCTGGATTCTCAAACAGACAAAAGGATGTTAGGTTAAAAAACAAAACAAAAGCAAGGGAATTCTAAATAAAGAATAAAATTCTGACCAAACTTATGTGATAACTTGCAAATTTTTTTTCATGAGTTTTAAAAAGTGTACCCCATCAGTGTGAGTCGGAGACTTATGCGGCATATGCAAATTTGATGTATGATCTCTATTTTGCCATAAATCTGAAACTATACTAAAAAGTAAAGTCAAATGCGAAATAAATGCAGTGTTGTTAACTCAAGTCATCATGTGGTCTGTTGTATCCCAGTCGGCCTGGGTCTTGTCATAGCAAGGTTTGAAACTTCACAAGGGGAAAACATATGTGAGGTGACAGATGTTAAATAAACAAATCTGAGGTGACCATTTCACTTTTTGATCCATTTGATACACATGTCAAATCATGTTGTTCACATTAAACTTATCCAATCCAATGTTCCAATTATATAGCAATAAAACTGGGGGGAACAATTGAATTACAAAAATAGTTTACAATATCATATTGAAATAATAGAGGGAATAAATGTATGATAGTAATAGAAACAGTTTACAACCATAGAATAAACTTCTGAACATTTTGTCAAAAAGTTCAGAAATAACAGAAGTAAAGCCAGTGAACGACCAAAGTAGTACTTAGTGCAAGTTTCTTGTGCACACATGAGGAAGCTTACCAGCTGGAAGTATTCAAACCAGCTAGGAATGAAGTTCAGGGATTTTATCCAGCAATCTATATAGTGAGGTGGAAATGACTGTCTTTCACTGTGACACAATATTATGATATTATTAAATGATAGGGAATTGTTCAATGGTTACTTCCTATTAACCTGTGGGAAACAATTTGAAATTTGCTTATGATGACAGAGAAGGGAACAATGTTCTAACAATTATTGGAAATGATAATACCAACCTAGAACTGAGAATTGGATGTAGGCAAAGGGATATACATGACAGCATCTAAATGTATGTGAGGTGGAAAACAATTGTATCACAAAAATAGTTTAAAACATCATATTGAAGTCTCAAATGTGGCTGGGGGAAGCTGGAACTCGGCTCTCCCCAGGTTCAGCTGACCATGGGGCTCCCAGGAGGACAGATGGGTTTTGGGAGTGGGCCCATCACCTCTGGAGGTCCCGGAAGCAGCCGGATGAGACTTTGCCCACCACACTAAACACCACCTTCGCTGTCCGGGTGCTGGGATGCTACCTCAAGACCAGATTGGCAGAGCAAAACCAGTTCGAGCCCAGGTAGGCAGCTCCCAGAGGCGGAAATCACTGGGAATTTGTCAGATGGAGTCCAGGGTCGGTCCTTCCCCCCTCCATTTTGTCGAGCCTGGTGGCCCTGCCCAGGGAGCTGCCCTGGGGCAACCAGCCATAGCATGCAGTCTCAAACGTGGCTGGGGAAGCTGGAACTTGCTCTCCCCAGGCTCAGCTGACCATGGTGCTCCAAGGAGGACAGATGGGTTTTGGGAGTGGGCCCATCACCTCTGGGGGTCCCGGAAGCAGCTGGATGAGACTTCCCCACCACACTAGCCACCACCTTCGCTGTCCGGATGCTGACCATGAGGCCCCTAAGTCGCGGTCCATCAAACTAGTGGAAACGGTTGTGTCCTTTTAGGTACTGCATTCTACAATGTGTAGGAAAGTTAGGGGGGGAGGGAGAGATAGAGCGGAGAGAAAAGACATACAGAACCCGCCAAGTTGTGGGAGGGGAAGGGAGGTGGGGACATTGGTGATGGGAGATGGGTTAGGGTGGAGGGATGGGTGTTGGAAAACTGTAGAACCAAAACTACATGAGCATCTTGCAATTGTATGTCTAAAAAGTAGTGCAATAAAATTTGGGAAAAAATAACATATTGAAATAATACAGAGGGAATGTATTATTTTCAAGCCACAATGTGTAAGAGAAGGAAGAGAGAGAGAGAAGGCAAAGTGCCTGCCATAGAATCAGGAGACACTGGTGGTGGGAAATGGGCACTGGTGGAGGGATGGGTGTTGGAACACTCTGGAACACTGTATGAAACTGAAAACCAAATATGAACATCTTTTTAATTGTAAATCTCACAGTAGTATAATAAACAAAATTTTTTTTTAAAAAAAGAAAATATTGGGCCACCTGCCCCTCGAGATGTTGCAGCTGTGGCTGTGGTGCCCGGCTGCGTTGGCAGGTGGCAGACAGGAGATAGGCTTGTCTACACCCCCAGGGCTCTGCCCTGTGGGCCCCTGGATGGTGGATAGTCTGACATAGGAAGAACAGTGCACAGCCATGCAAGAAGCTTAGATAATGAAGTAGGCTAGGACCAGGTCCTTCCCAGGATCTTTCACATCTGTACAACATAATGATCATTGTAGTTGTAACAAACTGGGGAGGTTGATGGGGAATGAGGAACTATAATGTCACATTAGAAATCACTAATGAATATACACATAGATAATTGCATCATAAACCATAAGGCAAGTCACAAGGAGGAGAGAGAAATACAGAGACAGAAATAGAGATAGAGAGAAAGATGAGAGACTCAGATGCATAGGGGAGAACTGCCATCCGGCTTTCCCCTAGCTCAGCTGACCATGAGGCTCCCAGGAGGCAAGATGGGTTTTGGGAGTGGGCCCATCACTTCTGTAGGGCCTCGGAAGCAGCCGGATGAGAATCTCTCACCATAATAGCCACCATTATCACGGTCTTGACACCACAGCTCATCAGAACCCACACAAGAGAGACATTGATCTCAAGACCAGCTCAGAGCAGCCAAGTTCCAGCCCAGGTAGGTGGCTCTTGGAGACAGAAGTCACCAGGTGTTCTTGGAGATGGAGCTAGGGTACCCCCTTCCCCTCTCTGACCCATCCTGGAGATCTGGTGGCCCCGTCCACAAACTGCCTAGGGACTCTCAGTCATGATGCAGAGACTCAGATGCATGGGGGAGAGCTGCCATCCGGCTCTCCCTAGCTCAGCTGACCATGAGGCTCCCAGGAGGCAAGACGGGTTTTGGGTGTTGGCCCATCACCTCTGTAAGGCCTCAGAAGCAGCCGGATGAGACTCGCTCACCATAATAGCCGCCATTTTTGTGGTCTGGACCCGGTACATCAAACTAGTGGAACCAATCATGTTCTAGAATATGTTACAATCTACAATGTGTAAGAAAGGGCGAGAAGGAGAGAGAGAGAAAGAGAGAAAGGAGATATAGAACCTTCCATGGAGGCGGGCTGGGGAAGAGGGGAGGGAGGTGGTGTCATTGGTGATGGGAGATGGGCAGGGGTGGAGGGATGGGTGTTGGAACACTGTAGAACCAAAATTCAAACATGAACATCTTGCAATTGTATATCTAGTAGTGGTATAATAAAATATTTTTTAAAAAAGAAAATATTTACAGTGCACATTGTAATGTTTTTTGAAAACTAGAATTTAGTTTCTTACTGAAATAGACAAACTGTGATAGAGTATTTCTGAATGTCTCATAAAATATATCCAAGAGTCTACTTTCCTTCTCTATTTTCCTTTCCTTCCTCTTTTGGGCCCCTTTTATATGCCGTGGCAGTGTAAACTGACCTATATTGTTGCAGAGATTAGACACTAAAATACTCATGTTCCAAACTATCGGGGCCAGAGTTCTTTTCTTTTCCCATATTTTATTTACTTTAGTAAAAGAGATATTAAACTCTAAAAAATTTGCTTCTGATGTCCAGAGCACAAACAAGAAATGATCTTGGGTCAGGTTAATCTCATAAAAATAAGCCAAATGAAGCTTCGTTTGCAGGAGTAAAGCAGTTTTGTCTGCCCAGGGAACTCTCATGACTGATCTTTTTAGATTTGGACAATTTCAAGGACTTGTATTATTACAAAAGGGAATAGTGAAATCATTTTTAAAAGACTGTGAGGATTGAGGGAATGTGACTCAATAAAACACAGGTCTTGGTTGAGTACAGCGGTGGTTTCATCCTTGACATGGCAAAAAAAAGTTTAAAATAAATATATAAGACTATGTGGCTTCTCTCTTGAGGGTTTTTCTCCCCCCCAACCCCCCACCAACAACAACCTTCCTCTGTGTCTCTCTATCTCTCTCAGAAGCTTCTGCCATGTGCCGTGGCCCTTAAGAGTCGATGAGAGTGAGAAGTGTAGAAACAGTTCCTTCTGTCTAGCACCTTGATTGTAACTTGAGAGACCCTGAGCCACAACCATTTAGCCAATTAGCTCTGAACTCCAAACCTGCAGAAACTCATGGTTGTAGTAAATGGCCATTGCTCACAGCTACTGAAATCCTGGATAAATTGTGTGTAGTCAGAATAAACTTGCCTCACATGTATGAGGGTCCCAGGTCAGGCCCTAGCACTACATGGATAGAAAATCTTCAAGCCCTTCAGGTGACTTTTTTTTTTGGGGGGTTATATTGCTTTTTTAAAATATTTTATTATACCACAGTGAAATATACAATTACAAAGATGTATATTTGGTTTCGGTCATACAGTGTTCCAGCACCCATCCCTCCACCAGTGCCCATTTCCCACCACCAATGTCCCCGATTCCCCTCCTCCCCTAGCCTGCCTCTATGGCAGTTTATTTATCTCTTTCTCTTTCTCTCTCTTTCTCGCTTCATTCCCTTACACATTGTGAATTATAATACATACATTTAGAGGTTATTGTGTGTACCTTTTTGCCTGTATTTAATGCTCAGTTCTAGGTTGGCATTAGTACCCTGACAATTATTAGCCCACTGTTCCATTCTCTGCCTTACCTAACCTCTGACTCCCACACGTTTGTGGTAATTTCCACCTTGACAAGACCTCCTGAGCCATGTTTCACCTGACCTTGGATATTGGTATCTTAATATGTAATGTTTTATTCTATTCCATTATTGATTCTTAATTATAAATTAAGAATTAAGGCCCCACTCCATGAGGGCCTCCATTTTCCACATCCGGACTTCCCCTCGTCAGAACTCCATCAGCAGACCAGCCTATCACAGCCCGGCTCATCAAGATCCACCCTGCAGCAGTCTTTTTAATCCGGCCCAGATATGCTGATCCAGAGACAGACATGGGTCAGAGCTGCTACTGGCTCTCCCTGTGCCCAGCCACTCACGAGGCGCCCGGGGAGGGATGGCAGGTTCTAGCCCTGACCCGCCACCCCAGCAGAGCCTCACAAGCCAGAAAACCCCCCACTCTATGAGGGCCTCCATTTTCCACATCCGGACTTCCCCCTCGTCAGAACTCCATCAGCAGACCAGCCTATCACAGCAAGCGGCCGCCCGGTTCATCAATAAATGCTGAATTTTGAGATGACTACAAGAGTATGCTACCCACACGGCAGAGCCTGGCAAGCTACCCGTGTCGTATTTGATATGCCAGATACCAGTACCTTTCCCATGACCTGATGGAATGGTTTGAGGCTCTTTATGTCCTTGGAGCAAGCAGGTGCCCTTGGGCTCTACTTGCATGAGACAGGACATATGGAGATGTTACTGGTTCCCTCTCGAGCAAATCGATGATTAAAGGGAAGACAGTGACAGTGAATATGTATGTATGTATGTATATGTATATGTATATGTATATGTATATGTATATGTATATGTATATGTATATGTATATGTATATGTATATGTATTTATTTATGAGGTGACTTTTATACCTGTCAGGTGATTCCGACCCACATTGAATTATGGGAACCACTGTCCCTCTATGCACTCTAATTCAACTCCTGGTTGCTTCCAGCTACTTCACAGACCTCAGCATAATCATAATGTAGGCCTTCCCTGAACATGATAGGCTTCATTTTCTTTGTAATATGGTTTCCTGATTCTTTATACTCACTGTAATACTCAAAATATGTGGGTGTCAGTTGAATGTTGATTTTCCACACTAGGCATCAACCCTGTGACAGTAGTTCATATTACCCCCAGTGTTCAGCATTAAGTACTGGTCACACTTTAGGTTAGCAACAAAGAGTTATGAAACACATGAAAACCAGCAACAATAAACAATAACAAAATTTATGCCAAATTGCATTTCTTCCCATCAGTACTCAATGGATAACAAAGACAAAGGTGATATTATGAGTAATCAAAGCAATCTTGAGCATATTATTAAATCATGATTAGATAAGTAAAAAATCCAAAGCGAAGTAGAACAGACAAGGAGAAAAAACTGACCATCTATCAATTACTAGTTGATATATTATTGTAGGGCCAAAGCAATAGTAGAGCAGGTAGGTGCTTGCCTTGTACACAGTTGACCCAGGTTGGAATCCCAGAGCCACTTATAGTCTCCCCCCAGGCACACCAGGGAGAGATCTCTGAGCACAGAGATGGGGATAGGAGTAAGTCCTGAGCACCACAGATGTGAAGCCCACCCCAGCACAAAAATAAAAGGATCTTATTGTAGAATGCCTCCACCATAACTTGACGATAAAATCTTTCCTGTCTTTTTCCTCCTCTTTCTCTTCACTCTCAATGAAGCTTCTGAAACATACCATATGCTTTTTTTTTTGCTTTCTGGGCCACACCCGGCAATACTCAGGGGTTACTCCTGGCTCTGCACTCAGGAATCACTCCTGGCGGTGCTCAGGGGACCATATGGGATGCCGGGGATCGAACTCAGGCCGGCACAGGCCGGCGCGCAAGGCAAACGCCCTACCCGCTGGGCTATCGCTCCAGCCCCCATACCATATGCTTTTTGAAAGTACAGTCATACATCATTTAATAACAGGAAAGCATTCTAAGAAACATGTAGTTAGGCAATTTTGTTTTGTGAGTGTCTTAGAGAGCAATTCTACAAATGTAGCTGCTATAACTCACTATGTACCTAAGCTTATGGTACAGTCTATTTTAATCACTGCTGTATATACATACATATATATGTATACACACACACACACACACACATATATATGCAGCCCATTGTTGGCAGAAATGCCATTCAGGATGGTTCCCGTATTGTCTCTTCATAGGAAAAACTGATGGATGAATGCTAGCTACCTCAGTTTACACACAAGGAAATTGAGGAACCAAAAGGTCAAAATAATACACAGTCCCCTGAGCACCACTAAATGTGGCCAACACCCACCAC